>JAWQFJ010003148.1:130000-175000 GCA_034096865.1 Theodoxus fluviatilis | reverse complement strand
TGTGAGACTAGACATGAATTTTTGACTCACATGCGAAGCAAAAGTGAGTCTATGTACTCACCCGTTTCGTCTGTCCGGGCGTCCGGGTGTCTGGGCGTCCGGGCGTCCGAAAACTTTAACATTGGATTTTTCTCGGAGACTATTAAGTCTATCAATACCAAATGTGGCATGATGGTGTATGATGACAAGGCCTCAAAAAACATACATAGTGACTTGTCCTTGCTTCAAGGTCAAGGTCACAGGGCCCATAAATGTTGTCTTAAAAAAGTAATTTTTAACATTTTCTCAATTTTCTCTGAAGTTTTAGAGATTGGATACCTGACCTTTATATGGTATATAGGGCAAAGTAATCCCTATCTTTTGATACCAGTTTGGTTGACCTTGCTTCAAGGTCAAGGAGCTCTTCAAAGTTGGATTGTATACATATTTTGAAGTGACCTTGACCGTGAACTATGGAAGATAACTGTTTCAAACTTAATAATTATGTGGGGCACATGTTATACTTTCATCATGAGACACATTTGGTCACATATCATCAAGGTCAAGGTCACTTTGACCCTTATGAAATGTGACCAAAATGGGGTAGTGAACCACTAAAAGTGACTATATCTCATGGTAGAAAGTGCCAATAATCACCATTGTGCTTCCTATGTCTTGAATTAACAGCTTTGTGTTGCATGACCTTGGGTGACCTTGACCCTGGATCAAGGTCACATGTATTTTGGTAGGAAAAATGTGTAAAGCATTTCTTAGTGTATGATGTCATTGGTAGGTTTAGTTGTTTGACCTTGACCTTGAAGGTCACCTGAAGGTCAAGGTCATATAAAGGTCAAGGTCAAGCATGTGAGTCGTATGGGCTTTGCCCTTCTTGTGTAGCATTGTGTGTGCAGTTCGTGTTTGAGAACTCTAAGCATACCTGGTCTCTACGTGACCATGGATGAGTGGTAGATATGAACTCACCCATTTCTCTATTGATTATGCAGTAGGACATGTAATATGAAGGACCATACAACCAAGATGTGGTTACCATGGTCACCATAGTATTTCAGTGGATTTGGGAAGGTTGAGAGGCTCATTTGCAGTCCGTTCATAGATTTATTTTGTTTCCTTTGAAAAATTGGATAGACAACTCTGAGCTGACTTTTATGTTGAGTGTTGACTGTTGTTGGATTGAGGCTGTGATAGTCAGGGGTTCTGTTGTTCCTGTGCAGTTGATGGTGATGTTGATGTTGCAGATGCCCCCATGCTCCTCCAGCCTTTTGCACACCAAGCCTGCATGGCCAGTGCCCGCAGCAAGGCATTCATGGTGGGAAAAGTCACGGGTGAGTTTTTATAGTATGAGTCATTATTTTCATAATCATTCTTTCAGTCTTCATCACATTCGTCTTCTTCATCATCTCCATCATTGTCATCATCTTTGCTGTCACATAATTGCCAACACAATTGTGATGTTGTAATAGAATTGTTTTTGTCATTGTCATTGTCATCGTCATCATTGTTGTCATCAACGTCATCGTTTTCTTCATCATCATCAACATCATCATCATCATCATCATCATCATCATCATCATCATCATCATCATCATTGTCATCATCATCATCGTTGCCATCATCATCACTTTCAAAACTGTAGTCATGGGGATTGGTTATAGTTTGTTTCTGCATCATTCACAGCTATTCTTTGCTAACCATCATCATCACCATACCATCATCCCATCATCCCAGAAGTCATCATTATCTTCTTCCTGTCCATTTCCTTTTCTGCCACCTGCTCCTGAATCCATTTCAAACATTGATCGCTAACGCTTGTCTGGTGGTATCTGTCACAAAGAAGTGTGTCCCTCACTATGCTTCAACTTGCCTGCCCCTGTGGCCTGACCAGAGTTGAGGTGGCTTGAAGGCATGTGGTTGCCGCTTCTATCCTTATTCCTTTGAGACCTCCTATTGAAAGCCTCCACCAGCTCTTCCTCCTTTTCTACTGCTCCTCCTCGTTCTCCTTCCTTACTTCTTCATGCCTTTGTGTGCTTGGTGCATGACAAGTCCCTGTGTGCATCTTGCAGAGCTGGCTGACCGTGTGTACCCGAGGAAGCAGAAGCCAGTGGTGCTGCATGTGCTGCCTTTGCTCTGGCAGCTGCTGGGCACCACCAACCCCAGTGGTGCTGGTGCCCATGGAAACGCTGCCGACCTGAAGACTGCCACGGCAGAGTTGGCTCGCACCCTGCACACCCACATGGGCCAGGCGCTCTATGACCGCGCTGCAGCCTCTGAGTCTGGCATGTCCCAGCGTCAGCTGCAGCTGCTCCAAGACATTGTCAACTCAGCAGCCTAAAACCCGTTTGTGTCTGTCCAGGTGGTTGTTGGATGCAGACTTCAAGAAGCACTCATGTGTTGTGTCATCGCCGCAGCAGCCTTGATCAGATTGGTGCATCATGGTTGTTGTGGATGGATGCTGATTTGAAGGGGCACCCTGTGCATGTGTCATCAGCTCGGCTGTCCGGACCAGCTGTGTGTATGAGCTCATCAGAATCTGACCACAAGAATCACCCACCACGTGCATCTCTTGGTCTGCCTGGATCATATGTCTGTCAGATAGACTGTCACATTATGATTCCATGGGACACCATTTTTTTGTAATCTCCTTGGCAGGATAAACTGCCTCAGTGTGTCTGTCAGATTCTGACTCCTACAAGTTTCCATCTGCAACATCAACTCAGCAGTCTCGTTGCCTGTTCCAATCTGATGTGTATTGCCATTTCAGAGTTATTTCCAACCTGGCAGAGAGGTACATATGTGTGTGTTGGAGTGATTCACCAAGAGTTGCCCTGTGCTTCATCATCATCTAGACAGCTGTGTCTGTCTGTGTGTCAGAAACTGACATCAAGAGGAGGCAGACGTGTGTTTTATGAGGGTAGTGGGGTGGTTAGCCAATTCAAGATCATGTAGCTGTGGGATGGGATCAAGAGGAACATCTTCCTTGTGTGGCAGGGGCTGAGGATACACAGGACTGGATCTCCCTCAGCTGTCCCTCCTCTTGCTTGGGTTTCTCTGTAGGAGAGAAAACACTTCTGTGCTTGGGTTTCTCTGTAGGAGAGAAAACACTTCTGTGCTTGGGGAAGTGATGTTAAACTAGGAGCCTTGCTAACTTAGAAGCCCAAATTTACTCTCCGTCTTCTTTTCTGGTGACTTTTTGACTGGAGAAATGGTTTTAAATACACCTTTCTCTAATTATTTTTTCAGCTGAAGTGGGAACAGCCCTGCAAATTGCATGAGGGGGCAAGTTTAGTGTTTATGCTGTGGAGTGGTCTATGAGATACAGAAGCACCAGCAGGCTTTTGGAAATGTACAAGATGGGCCCTGTCTAAGCAGTTATTGCTCTGTTGTGACAGGATGACCGGGAGAGTCAGTGTTAGGGGCCCTGATGAGCTGCTCATTGCATGTACAAAGTTTGTTGTTGAAGAAATGCAAGCACCTGCAGTGAAGATGAGGAGAGATGGATTGACTGATGAAAGGGGAAGGAGTGCATTGCATGGAACAGTGTGTGTCTGCTTGATAGTTGATAGAACCGTGCTTGTGGCGATCGCAGAGGTGAGGTAGTAATTTTCTTTGTTTGGCTGTGTGGAGGAGATATGCACTGCAGCAGAGCCAAGCTGCAGCTGTGATAGCATCAGTTTTGATTATTGACAGGTGTAGCCAATTATTTGGAAAATTGTCAAACTTTGCAAATAAATTGTGTCTTCTAGAAAGATTTAAATAAAAATAAAATGTTGATTAATACAGTTTTTTAGAAACTTAAAATTTCTGCTTTTGCATCTTGGCATTAGATGATGTTTGATTCATTTGAGCAAGTACTGAGATGAAATTTTTGGAACACTTGTCCTCCATTCAAGCATTCATTAGGATTTAAGAAAATTAGAGAATAATAAAAAAAGAGGAAACTTATTTTGATGTTTGCCAAAAAAAGGGGAACTTTTTTTTTGTGGTAATGATTTTTATGTGTGGAAAACATTAGATCGGTGTTACTGTGGTTTTTTGACTCACATGCGAAGCAAAAGTGAGTCTATGTACTGAGCCGTGTCGTCCGTCCGGGCGTCCGGGCGTCCGGGCGTCCGGGCGTAAAAAACTTAAACGTTGGATTTTTCTCGGAGACTATTAAGTCTATCAACACCAAATGTAGCATGATGGTGTATGATGACAAGGCCTCAAAAAACATACATAGTGACTTGACCTTGCTTCAAGGTCAAGGTCACAGGAGCCATAAATGTGGTCTCAAAAACAGTCATTTTTCACATTTTCCCAATTTTCTCCCACGTTATTGAGAATGGCGACCTTAGCTACAAGTGGTATATAGGTCAAAGCAAGCCCTATCTTTTGATACCAGTTTGGTTGACCTTGCTTCAAGGTCAAGGTCACAGGAGCTCTTCAAAGTTGGATTGTATACATATTTTGAAGTGACCTTGACCCTGAACTATGGAAGATAACTGTTTCAAACTTAATAATTATGTGGGGCACATGTTATACTTTCATCATGAGACACATTTGTTCACATATCATCAAGGTCAAGGTCACTTTGACCCTTATGAAATGTGACCAAAATGGGGTAGTGAACCACTAAAAGTGACTATATCTCATGGTAGAAAGTGCCAATAAGCACCATTGTGCTTCCTATGTCTTGAATTAACAGCTTTGTGTTGCATAACCTTGGATGACCTTGACCTTGGGTCAAGGTCACATGTATTTGGGTAGGAAAAATGTGTAAAGCATTTCTTAGTGTATGATGTCATTGGTAGGTGTAGTTGTTTAACCTTGACCTTGAAGGTCACCTGAAGGTCAAGGTCATATAAAGGTCAAGGTCAAGCATGTGAGTCGTATGGGCTTTGCCCTTCTTGTTAAAATTGTTATTAGAGCGAGTGAGTGCATGAGTGAGTGAGCGAGTGCGTGTGTGTGTAAATCTACATGTAAGTCATATCTTCCCATGCGTAGAATGCATTATCTGAGTGGGCATAGAGTACATAAGCTGTGAGCATGTTTGCTTGCAGGGTGTCCATGAGTTTTGCCTCTTTGTTAAAATGTTGCCAGTACAGTATGTGGTAAAGGTCATTGTCATGGATGCAGGGAAATGAAAAAGCAGATAGATGGAGAACAGAGACCTGAACAGAGAAGGTTCTGACACTGGAGTCTGGTGCTTTGGAACAGATAGGGTCTAGGTAGGGTCTAGATAGGGTCTAGATAGGGTCTAGATAGGGTCTGACTGACTGATGATGACAGGGAAGATAAGTTGCCAATGACCAAGTTGACACTTGCCAGCAAGCTGTCAATTTGGTTTGTAGAGCTGAACTGCTGGATTGTCCCATACTCGTAGAATACTACATCTTTGATCTGTTCAGATCTGAGACGTGTCTCACAGAATGAACTACCAAAATATTTTAATTCTTTATTGAGGAGTAGATAGGAGTGTATAAGGAGCAGACGGTTGCAAAAATGGTCTCACTTGGTAGAATGCTGGCTATTCAGAGATGGTGTGTTGCTGGATCATCTGACTGGAGCTCTTGATGTGATCATGAATCACTCTGGCTACTGAACTTTTATATGCTCTCAGCAGATGAAACATCTTGTTACCTTGGATTCCATGTCCTTGCTGTTCCTATAACATAGTGTTACCTGCTGACTTGGCTGGTCTGAGAAAGCAGATTTATTTTGTTACCATGTGTGGAGAATGTAGTATTAACAGTGGTTTATTTTGGCCAATGCTTTCAACTTTGATGTGTGATGAAAATTCCGTCCATATTTCACACATTTACTCCAAAGCAAATGGTCTTTTTTCTTCTTTTGCCTTAGTATTGAGCAAGCAATCAGGATAAGGAATTTTACAGACTGTTGTGATTGAAGAGGGACACAAATGGAGCGAAGTGTTTTTTCTGAATGGAAACCTTGCTGAAGCTACTGCACTGTGAGTTTTCACAGTTGTGGACACATGAGTTGTGAGTATTACTGAGCACTGAGTACAACGATCTGTGACGATACTGTATCATCCATGCCCAAACTATTGCCTTGCCAGTAGTCCGCACAAAGAGCAAAAGTATTGAAACTGTCTCAGCTTTTGACACTATTGCACTGCATGCCTTGTGTATTATAGCATGCAAAAAAGATGAACATTCAGTAGACTGAAATAGCAAAGGTACTGTTGTTTACTCCTTGAGCAATGGGCATTAGGTAAAATTTCCCTTATGAGACTATCTACAAGGGGTCTTAAACATTCTCTCTTTACAAGGTCCACCATCCACAACAGTGCAAGCCCAGTTTTGATGAAACATTGAAGTAAATACGATGGAGATTCTAGTCCCAGATTACAAAGGAGTGAGACACACTGTAAAGACTGCTCGAGACAGATATGGCTCTCCAGAGCTTTCCACAATGTGACTCCTTGGTGAACATTATGTTTGGAGGAAGAAGAGCAG
The DNA here is from genome assembly GCA_034096865.1 of Theodoxus fluviatilis. NCBI lineage: Eukaryota > Metazoa > Mollusca > Gastropoda > Cycloneritida > Neritidae > Theodoxus > Theodoxus fluviatilis. Next base: position 168,545 of record JAWQFJ010003148.1, on the reverse strand, counting down.
TTAGGTAGAGTCCCAGTCAACGGAGAAAGAGAAACCCTTTTGCTGCATGGTGGTGGTGGAATTAGATGTTGGCTTTAAAATGGATGACTGTCGAGAGCTTCTACCAGAGGAGGCCACCTTACAGCATGATGATTGATCCACTTATCCGAGTTGTTCCTCCATTCGTGACCAATTCCGCTGCAGACGACGCCACAGTAGTGATTTCTTTATTACCAGGAGCCTTGAAATTCACTTCTGGCCTGATTCACCCATTCAAGCATTCCCTCCACTGTGTGTAGGTTCTCGCCTGTTGCTCAGGATTTGCTAAGTCAAGGCCATTTTGTAGATGTTGTGATTTGTCAAGGAGTCTTCTTACCTGTGATATTTCAGATTCTGTGGCATTTTGCTAGCTGTGATCTTGGGGTGGTGTGATATCATTTTTACACTTGGTCCAAAAGGAGGTACAGAGGTAGTATTGTACATACGTCCATCGCTTGTTACCAGCACAGTCCAACAGTTTTTTATGCCCGATTTTATTGTTCTACTGCAACAGTATTTACAAAAGTCATTACTGATATAGACATTGATCATTTCATGTCAGACTTATATATACATAGTTGTACATACAATTTCTGTTAGAACTTGGATTTTTATTTGTCTTATGTAATCTTTTTTCATACGCATTTGCTGACCTTCATTTGTTTTCTGTTGTATTTAATCCTGTGTGCTAGACAAGGTGAGATTGCCTCACAGCATAACGTTGATCTAAGAATTATACACCAAGGAACCACTGATATGTCCCAGCATAAATTAAAGATCAGAACAAAAAGGTTGACGATCAAAAAGCATACTTTCAGTTTGTGAAAATATGTAGTTGCTGGTTATTTTGTCTTCTTCTTTTTTCTGGGTGTGTGATACATTGATGATTCGTCTTAATCATTACAGTTTTTATTCTACTTACCAAAACCAAGCAGGAATTAATCAGAAAGGATAGATTACAGATTTGTGCACCCAGGAACATAGCAGCAGATTGACAGTGGATTTATTTGTGGATGTTTTTGGAAATGACTATCGTGCATTCTGACTTTGACAAGTAGGACACTCTGTTGATCACCACGACTAGTTGACAGTGGCAAGAGAAATGGTTTCCATGCGATAACCATGGGATGGATGGATGGTGTTTGGATGGATGGATTGATGGTGTTTTACGGCCTCTCAGCCTGTGTAGGCTATATAAGGCCATTAAAGCACGAAAATCACTAGAACAGTTTTTGAGTAAACATTAAGGCAAGTCACGATGTCCCTAGTTATTCGCCTCTTACGAATCGCGTAGGGAGACACGGTGGGTCAATTCTTACCCCGAGCCCACAGGGGGAGTAACCATGGGAACATGTGGTGGAACTTAGGGAGATAGACTTAATGCTTTATGTGGCTATTAACTTTTCAGTGAATACTTTTGAGAGTTTATTTTCAAGTTCATATATGGTTTGAAGGTATAGGCTAGTTTGAAGATATGAATGGCTGCACTTATTTGGAGCCAAAATTCCGTCCATGAGTTTCTTTTTTCAGCAGAGCAGTTCAGATTTGAGAAGAGCAGGATTGCATTTCCAGTGCATTCTTTTGAACAGGAATTGTCAGGATCAACAGTTTGGTTTATCAAGATTTTATTTGATATGCCATTTTCATTATCGGGCTGTTAATGTGATTTGTACAAAGTGGTCACATTATGATGTAACTGTTTGTAACGTTCCATGTTATGAAGCAGGTGTCTGTGGTAATGCGGTGCATATTACTCTTCACACTGTAGTGTTAAATGTGCACTTCACATGCACAGTATTGGATGCAGAAGATGTTGGATGTTTTCGTTACAGAACTGAAGTGTGACTCCGTCCATTGTGTACAGCAAATAATTTATCAGTCACCCAACACAAGATATATTTATACTTATGTACTATGTGAGCTGTTAGTCTAGTATGAAAGCCAAACATATTTATTAAACATTGTTTGATCCCGCTTTATGGGAATCTGTCCGTCCAGTCCAATAGCTTGTTGACCATCAGGAAAGATATCAGGGTGATAATTGAAATGGTATGCAACATTTTAAAAAGTCGAATAGTAGCTGTGTAGAGAATATTCACCATTAAGTTTGTAATTGTTCATCATGACAGCTTGAGCTAAATATTGTATGCCTCACTAATTGAAGTGGAATTATTTTTCACTTTTCATTGACCGATTGAAAACTTTCAACAGTGTGTTGCAATTTTGTGATGTGAACATGTCATATGTTTGTAAGTGTTTCAAATGGTTACAAGTCTTTATCTGTATCATGGAATGGTCTTTGTTACTTTAGTGAGAGTTTTTTTGCTTGTGGCTGAACTAAAACACCAAAGCTGTCATGTGCTTTCTTCCAGTGTAATTATTGAACTTTCCTGTTCTCCAGCTTCTCCTAGATTATAGCTCCGAGTGTGTGAACCATTGTATTCAGTGTCGGCATCATGAACATTATCAAGGAAATGTAACATTTCAGTGCTTCATGGCTTGAATTATTCCACTGTGGCTTTGTGTAAGCTCTAGCTGTAGACACACATCAGCTTCACTAATTTCCAATCATTTGCTCATGCTGCACTGTAGCCTTCCTTATAAAATCAACTTGTGCTTGCTCAAGTTAGTCGTTTGTGATCATCAAGTATGACTGAATAAAACAATAGAAAAATGAAGTGATGCTTTGCTGTGGGTTTTTTGTTACTCCCAGAAACGGACACATGGACATCATTTGCTCCAGGTCTAAGGTACACCACATTTGCCATCACAAGTCCTCAGAAATTTATATTCATGTGTATGGAGAGGGACAATGGAGATGACGACATACATGTATAGCTGGAAGCCCTGGCTGCTGGGTTTTCAGGGTAAGCACCAGTAGCCAAAGAGACTACCTGAAGGCAACAGTACAGAATCAGACCTGCCCTGCATAGACAGGAAGAAAGTTTGGACCTTGGGAGGAATAGGCCCGTGTCAGCATGTGTCGATGTTTGATAGACTTTATGTTTGCAGATGCCAAGTTGGCACCAGCCTATTCCTCTCAAGACCCCAGCTTTCCATGCATCTATGTAATCCTCATCAGAACATTAGGACCTGGCCACATCTTCGCCCTGGAAGACACGAGTCCAACCCAAGCACAGCTTTAGAATGGTCACCACACCCAGAATCAAACTCCAAAAAGCATCTTTGCTTTCAGCGAAATTCTTTTTAGAGAGAAGCAACAGCATTCAGCCAGCCACTTTGCCCTCTGATGCGACTCCAGGATGCTTCACGCTGACCTGAAATCCAAAAAGGATCTACACTTACAGGCAACATATCATCAAGGCCTCCATCAGGCTGGACGCGAACATGCTCCCCATGTTTGACTGCCTGTGTCTGTCACTCAGCAGCTGCCATTTGAATGTCAAGCAGCATGGTCATGGAAATAATCACTGAAGCTTTCAATCCCCCTAAAAGTGCCCTCTTGCACTGCTGGCCTCCTGTTCACTCTTGTTTCATCATCTCCGATACTATGGGTGTCATTCTCCATGGTGAGAGCATGATAGTGTAACCGAATGGATAGCTGACTGGGAGTGTTTTTAGTCATAATGTATTTGTCAAGTGACACAAATTGAGTTCAGCAATTAACATCTTTTTGCTAGACATGAGGTTTCTTGATACACCTTGTCTAAAGCTGGTTAACTGTAGGCAAGTGTACATATAAGCCAAAACTTCATGGGTGTGCTCTGCGAGACGCTTCGAGTGGATTGGCAAAGGGAGATCATCCAAGATCTTGTGGCGATTATATTCTAAGGGAGATAACTGCAAATCAAGTCCTTCCTGCCGTCAAGTGTGTTTCCTTGTGCATGTTTGAAAGCGTTTACATTAGTATGCACATATGAATATGTGTGTGTGTGTGTGTGTGTGTGAGAGAGAGAGAGAGAGAGAGAGAGAGAGAGAGAGAGAGAGAGAGAGAGAGAGAGAGAGAGAGAGAGAGAGAGAGAGAGAGAGAGAGTTCAAGTGTGCTTGCTTAGGTGCTTCATTTTAAAAAAAGTGAGGTTAAAAAAAACTTTCAAATTGTTTGCACCATCAGTTATCAACTTTAAGCACTTCTCTGCCTTTAAAAGAAAAAGTAGCTTGAATAAAGAGTACAAACACATTTCTCACACTATTGTTTACTCAACAGCTTTTACATGCTATGGTCAAAGAATTTGACCACCAAACATGATCACCTTCTCTCCTTAAAACTCAAATCAAACATGTACAGTGTGACATCAAGCTGAAAATTCAAAACAACTTTAAGTGTGATAATCCTGCCTGATCTTGATGATTTGGAAAAAAAAGGCCAAAGTCATGGAGGGAAATTTTCCTTGATTCATATTATGCAAAATCAGTTAAGAGTGTCAACATGACACTCAAGTTAACTCCTCTGCATCATCCAATAAATGATTCATGCAGAGAAGGTTAAAAATCAACAGAATGAAATTAATCACATGAAAATCACCAGTTTCTTTATGGTTCCAAATGAATGAAAACCTGATTCCCAGCATTTACCTGATCAACTCCATCTTGAAGTCCACAAACTTGAGCACAGACCGCCAGGCAGCTTCACCCCACGCATAGCTGCCAGTGCTGCATGTCACCCATTTGCTCTCCATGCTACTTGCAGCAAAACTGCATACAGACTCAGACTCAGACACACACATACACACACACACACACACACACACACACACACACACACACAGCCTTTCTCTCTCTCTCTCTCTCACTCCCCATACATCACTGAGATCACGAACACAGCAGTCAGAGGCGTCTTCACTTTTCTTCAAACACACACTTATTTATTTGTAAGCATTCACATCCTCAAAATAGTTCTGATCACAAATCTGCTTGCATAACTCCTGTTCAGGCGCATTAATTTTCACACACACACACACACACACACACACACACACACACACACACACACACACACACACACATGTGCATGCACACACACACATACATGCAAACACACACACACATGCACACGCACACACACACATATACATGCACACACATACACACACACACATACACACACATGTCTGAATACATACCCTACAGAGACAAGTGTTGAACACATAAATATCCCCTCAGTATTCCCCTGACCCATTTCAGGTTCTGAGGATGCTTGGATGGGTGGGCATAGAATGGTGACAGCACACATCATGCTGCTCCTGGTGTTGAGTTGGGTAGTCTCCTGCTACCCTCAAAATGATACCATTTACTAAATATGCAAAGCACCATGACTTTGTAAAGACTAGAAAAGCAAGTCATCATCATACAACATGTTTGAGCCCCTATTTCAGGAAGCATAGAAAGTGTCACGTTTTATACTGCTCTTCAGTGCAATTGATACATTAATGACAGGAAGCGCTGACATTGGAAAGCAATGTGGTTCAAAATGGTGAGGATAACACATGGAGGAAAAGTTGTACGAGGAAGGAAAGGAGGGTGACAAGAATGAAACTATGAAGACGACAGTGACATCAACAACAGGGAAGGCATCAACATTGAGAACAATGATTATTCCTCTGCCAATGATAAAAGCGATCATGATGCACATGATGTAGGTGAAGATGAACTTGGCCTGGCTCCTGAGGGGTGTAGAAAGAGACAGAAGCAGAAGTGAGGCAAGGCATCAGCTGACTCTGACCTAGACAGAGCCCATGGCTCCAGTGAACAATCTTCCAGCTCTGCAGCAACGTCCTACCTTTATTATGGCACCATGCTGGGAACAAAGTCACTCATTCACCATGAGTCATCTCCAAGTACAAACTTCTACCATGACCTTCCCCAGCAAAGGAGGACTTATACTTCACATAACCTTTCCAGTCACACAAATCTACTCTGATGCTCAAGCATTTCTCAAAGTTTCTTCATCTTCTCACAACACTATGGTCAGCAGCAACGATCTCAGTCTCACAGTTTACTGCTGGAAGGTGGTGCCTAGACTACACCAATTGTTTCTGTTAGCCAAGTGTGGATTCTTTCCATGGCATTTTCAAACCATGGCAAGCTCTCTGTGGAGGAGGACTCCTCCAAATCATAATCACCATCCTCAGGGGTCAGCAGAAAGTAGGTCTCAATCATTCCACGGCAAAGTGGACAGCGGTCAAGCTGCTTGAAGCAGGAGGAACACGCACAGGCATGTCGGCACGGCAGTAACACATGCGTCAAGGGCGCATTCTGGCACACTACACACTCCGTGACATCATTGTTGTTGTCGTCATCATCTTCTGACATTTGACCCAGCTCTGCAGTGGGAGTGATGGAGTTTGGTTCCTGGCTGCCCACTGTTGTGGGGGTGGGCATGATGGTGGTTTTAGGGTGGGTGTCATGGGGAGTGGACATGAATAAGGGCTGCAACAGATGGCAGGAAGAGTCAAGATAAGCTGCAACAGATGGCAGGAAGAGTCAAGATAAGCTGCAACAGATGGCAGGAAGAGTCAAGATAAGCTGCAACAGATGGCAGGAAGAGTCAAGATAAGCTGAAACAGATGGCAGGAAGAGTCAAGATAAGCTGAAACAGATGGCAGGAAGAGTCAAGATAAGCTGCAACAGATGACAGGAAGAGTCAAGATAAGCTGCAACAGATGGCAGGAAGAGTCAAGATAAGCTGCAACAGATGGCAGGAAGAGTCAAGATAAGCTGCAACAGATGGCAGGAAGAGTCAAGATAAGCTGAAACAGATGGCAGGAAGAGTCAAGATAAGCTGCAACAGATGGCAGGAAGAGTCAAGATAAGCTGCAACAGATGGCAGGAAGAGTCAAGATAAGCTGCAACAGATGGCAGGAAGAGTCAAGATAAGCTGCAACAGATGGCAGGAAGAGTCAAGATAAGCTGCAACAGATGGCAGGAAGAGTCAAGATAAGCTGAAACAGATGGCAGGAAGAGTCAAGATAAGCTGCAACAGATGGCAGGAAGAGTCAAGATAAGCTGCAACAGATGGCAGGAAGAGTCAAGATAAGCTGAAACAGATGGCAGGAAGAGTCAAGATAAGCTGAAACAGATGGCAGGAAGAGTCAAGATAAGCTGCAACAGATGGCAGGAAGAGTCAAGATAAGCTGCAACAGATGGCAGGAAGAGTCAAGATAAGCTGCAACAGATGGCAGGAAGAGTCAAGATAAGCTGCAACAGATGGCAGGAAGAGTCAAGATAAGGTGCAACAACGACATTTCAATCAGTCCCAATGTACAGAGATTTCACTTGGGTACTTTCATCACTTCTTCTTTCCATGCAGTGCCTGGCACACAGAGAGCAGCACTGGGCTCTGCAGGAAACAGTTCCTCCAAAGACAGGCTGCAGGGCAGCATTGCAGGCTATTACTTGCAGAGAGCAGCACTGGGCTCTGCAGGAAACAGTTCCTCCAAAGTCAGGCTGCAGGGCAGCATTGCAGGCTATTACTTGGAATGCTCTTGCATCAAGCCAGCATGTAATTCCAGTGACACTGCAATGTATTTAGCTCTCTGCAGAGATGATGCCTACCAATGCCTTGGCACTACAGCTTTTTGCAGGCATTTTTTTTACTTCTATCACAAAAGTGGATTGCAACCCGAGGCAAAATGGATTACTTAGACAAGGATAAAGACTTCAGGCAAAAAAAAAACCCCAACCTGTCACAGATATTGAAATGACAAAAGCAGCAAACCATGAAGTCCTACAATCATTCTCATTAACAACAAAGCTCAGGCCAGGGCAAGTTAGTCAGATACACCATAAATCATTATGTTGGAAATTCAGTGATTCATTTTATGCCTATTGTTTGCTTGAAATTGTCAGGCAACTGAATCTTTTTTTAATTGTATACATTCCACATAACATTGTAAACAAGTATTAAGTCAGTGCAATTCCATGCATCTCATCTCAGGTTTTCACGAGTGAAATTTCAAGCATCCAATGAAGAATTATTGACATTTGGCACTCCTTGGATCTTGATATTGCATTTGCACAGGTATAATATGTAACTGCACAGGATTTATCTGCATATGCACATGAATTATGGCAAATAAATGAACCAAAAATAATTTAATCTAAAGAAGAATAACCAAAAAAACATTTTCAAAAAGCCTTGGATAAAGAGAAGGAATTATACACATATCACTTTGAATTAAACTGAGAACAGACTTACCTGCATGCTGAAGATTTTATTGAACACCGTTTTGAGGAATTGACCTATGACATGGGACTCTATCCTACAGACTTCATCCTTCAAATGTATGATGGTGAAATTAGCAATCTGAAAAAAAGAGAAAAATGAGTAAAAACGAATCAATCAAGGTCATAATTTGACATGTACATGTACATTCAAGCCTGGATGAAAGGCTAAATCTAGGTTGTAGAATCAGAGGAGAAGGAAAGACAGAAGGAAAAGAAAGATTCCGGACAGGAGCAAAATGGGAACAGACTAGAACAGCTGGGGGGAAATGATAATAACTGAAAGAGAAAGCAACCCTGAGAAAGCAAAGAAGGTGCAGTAAGAGAGGAGAAGCTTTTCATGAGTGTTAAGCTGCAACAAAAACTCATTCATTCCTTTTTCAATCAAATATAATGAGAACAAAAAAGCGGTTATGGTGATATGCAAAAAAGTTAAAAGATTGGTAGGTCTGTCTGAACTTTAAAACTTTTTTTACATTTTTGTTTTAGAGGAGGCCAGACTGAACACAAATCAAGTTTCTGTTTTGCTGGAAACACTTTTTTGAACGTAAACATTAGGTTTCTTGAATGCTCATAAATTATGGCAGGAAAGATGGGACAGCATGCAGTCTCTGTTTACTGTTAATTTCTTTCATGTTTTCTTTTTTCCTTTTTTTGGGCACAATCACCAAAAAAGCTTAGAGTTGGCAGTGAAAAAATGGGTTGGTCTTTGTAACCATACCCTCTTTTTTTGACCTTAGGTACTATGAGCAATCTACAAATGCTATATTAGACAAATGTAAACTCCTCAGACTGCATCTGTTGCATCATAAAAACCGCTGGCGCTGAACCTCCAGGTTTTGGCACAACAACAAAAAAAGATCGGGTTCGAACCCGCAACCTCTCGAGAGAACTATTGATGCATTCAACATACATCTTTGACGGTACTACTATTGACCGCAATACCCCGCAATACCCCGCAATACCCACAAATATACCGCAATACCACCAAATATGCAACTCGTACTTGCGTCAAATCGCCGTAGTTTGATGTTTGCTTCGTCCAAAGAACATACGTTACATAGACATAAAGAAGCGTCACTCCGCGATTTTAAGCAAGACGAGATTTAGAGTTGCGTCCCTTGTTTTGGTTGGCTGGCAGGCGAAATCAATGCTTGGAGCGATTATGCTCTAGCTACCTATTTTATGAGCCAGTGAGTCTCTCAAATTGACAATAAACTGATGACTGCTCTAGTGTTTAAACTGCCAAGACTTATCCGACAGGCAAATGAAGACAACGAGTTTAGATCTGATAGGTGGTCATTCAATGATCATAGTATACTATAACTATGTTTGGCCAGAAAACAACATTGAAACTGATGCGATGTTTCGATATCCTAATACGCTCAAAATACTTCTACTCAATTTTGAGACACATGGGTCGCCAAAAACCATACAAATTCAACTAAACTTTCGGACCGATACACAGAAGCGACCGCATCACGAAGGGACGTAACTCTCGGAAACAGTCAAACTACGGCGATCGCATTAGATCAGTCTTGGCAGCGTTCAGCGGGCTAAGTAAACATCAAACTACGGCGATTTGACGCAAGTACGAGTTGCATATTTGGTGGTATTGCGGTATATTTGTGGGTATTGCGGGGTATTGCGGTCAATAGTAGTACCCAGATTTGATAAATTAATGCTGTTCAAGGGTTACATCCTTCTGTCTCCTTCACCAACGTTCAGGAAATTATTCATTCTCGCATGGGTTCCCCGAAACTCTAAATGACGTCAATCTAAAAAGATACCCATAATTTCTGCTGTTACGTCAATTGAAATGTTGAGACAGAAAGCTTCTAAGTTGGACTGAATTTCAGATCGTACATGCAAATGACGTCATGCTATTACTAGTGAGACATAGAGCGTCCTCCACCAACTTGGCTTTGGTCGAGTTGGTATGTAAATGAGGGTGCGCGCGCAACACAAGAAAGTGTACCTGTTATGTCGAATATAACAGCAGACGAATTTCTTTGCTGTGAACGAATGGGTCAGAGTAGAGGNNNACTTCACTAAGCATTCTGCAAGAGCGCTGAAAATTCATCTGTATAGAGCAAGATGGGTAATATGCTGGAACAGCAAAACTGTTTTTGAAGAATTCAGTGCTTACAATTATGGGACGTAATTCAGCAGGCATTCAATTTACAGCTAGTATTTTCACTGCTATTTTACTCATTGCATAATCAACGTGTTACTCTTAAATCCTATTTTAAATTAATTGACATTCTAATACTTTTATTCTGATCAAAATCACTGTTCAGCTGGGTTGCTAAATGCATTAAGGACATGCACATTATAATTATGGGTGGTAAAATATAATGTTTTGGTTGAGGGTTCATAATTCTGGTGCATACATCTTTTTATCAATTTAGTTTGATAAATGCTGGATTGGTGTCTGGATTGGGAAGTGTTTATCATCATTTAAAAGGTAAATGCCCAAGATATTTTATGAGACCAAAAAAAAATCCACAGTTGTGGTTGATATAACATGACATCAATTTAAAAAATAAAATAAAAATAAACAGGGTAGGTACATGTAGGCCTGAACTTTGTTTTTTAAATAATTAATTCTTAACTTGAACGAATGTGTGTGTGTGTGATTGTGTGTGCATGTGTGTGTGTGTGTGTGTGTGTGTGTGTGTGTGTGTGTGTGTGTGTGTGTGTGTGTGTGTGTGTGTGTGTGTGTGTGTGCACATGCAAGTTTAAAAAAAGGCATATATGCAGTAGATTAATCTGAACATTAATAGAAAATGTTCTCCTTTGCTGAAATCAATTTTAAAATTTAATTAGTGCATAGTACTCATCTTTATGTTTGCAGTCTGTGACAACTTTAAACAATAACTCTGTCATTTCAAATGAAACTAACCTCTCTGGTTATCTGTAAAAACTTTGCCCCTGTGATTAATTTCAATTTAAAACAAATTCTCACACTCACAGCTGTTTACTGTTAATTATGGTGTAGGCAATCATATAATGTGTCACACAATCGTTGGGGGGGGATCTAGAGTCCAACCAAATAACTTAGATGGTTCAACTACATGGGGAAATGCTAAAGAAGTCTTAATTCGCTCACTGCTGACATTTTCGCCTCTGTGCATGATTATAGCGAGTGTCAGTGCCAAAGAGAGCAACAATGACAATGAACCAAACGGAGTCCACAGGTTTACCTTTGAAGCTCCCTTTGCCCTCAGGCTCGTACAGTTTGATGAAGTATGGGTTGACCCACGTCTGCATCTTTTTCCTTGGTGCCAAGTTTTGATACGAGTTTGAACGCGAAAAAAGATTTTCACTGTTTAACCTGGAACAAGGGGGAACACTGATGAGTGAAAAATTACGATAGATTGGTCATGATAGACTACTGAAATGCCAAAGGCTAATAATAATATATTCGAACATACTACATAGCATACAAACGGTCGTAATGAAAAAGACTTTGCTTCTCTTGATCACGGCATGAACCTTGGTGCGAATGATTAAAATCAACAACTTAATGAAGGTCGCTCATGGCATGTCAACTGAATTATGATTTTTGCAAATTATGATTCATAGCACACGTACAAATCAATGGGTGAATGGGCAAGGTATGAAGGTAGAACTACTTCAACTAGCAGCGAGCAAATCGCTAGTAACACTGATAGAAAGATTGCGTTTTCCTATCAAACAGATATGCACCAAGACATGTCTAAATCATACTTACCGAAGAATCAGTACTACACTTATTCCAAAGCCAAGCATTACTGCTAGAATCGTAAGGATTACAGAAATGTCGGCGAACCAAACTAGATACAACGAAATGTCGTCTGCCATCGTGAAAAACCGGATGTTGTTGGTGAAAACCTCACATGCTGGAGAGTTCTGACGTCTCCAGTCAGTCACTGACATGGACACTCTATATATGATGTAGTGTCCATGGTCACTGAGCTTCATAATTATTTTTAGTTCAGTAGTCCGTCCGAGTAGATGGATGGACGGATGGAGTTTTACGGCCTATCAGCCTTTGTAGGCCATGTAGGGCCATTAACCACGAAAAATTCTAGAATAGTTCCGAGTAAACGCAAATCATGTCAAATTTTGAAGAAAGCGGTGAGAATTTTGGAAATTCCGGACCACTACCTGAGGAGAGAGTTCTCAATGCTTCCAATTCCATCAAAGATTATAGGTTACACTATAACTATATAATCTTTGCTTCCATCTAGACGCCGATACTCAGTGCCCCCCTTAAAGGGAACCGAGGTTCTAAATCTTTTATTCCATATGCCGTCAGACTTTTGAACAGATAGTTAGATGTGTTGTTCTTGTTGTTTTGTTGTTTTTGCTGTGGTCTTAGGTTTAGTTGGTGCTGTTGTTTTGAATTTTCGCCCACTTGTGTTGGGTGGATTGTTTTCCTTTGACTGCATTTTTTCTTTTCTGACATTTTTGCTGGTCTGTGGTGCTTGTGGTGATGATTGTGATGTGAGATGTTTTTGCTTGTTCTTGTGCATACTTGCTGGTGTTGGTGTTGCCTGTGATATTCTGTGGAGGCTGAGGTTTGCAGGGAGTGTGTGTGCGTGCAAGTGTGCTGTTTCTTTTCATATGTATTTATCCCATCACATTGTTTTTATGTATTCTTCTACAATGATTATTATTTATTTTATTGCTGCCTCATAAAGTGTACTTGAATTGCCTGTTGTGGGACAAATAAAGTTGTATTGTATTGTATTGTATGAGCTCCCTATTTACTCGATTCTTGCGAAGCGCTAAGGGAGACGCTGTGGGTCTAAAATCTGACTCCAGCCCACAGGGGGCTGGTCCGAGTGGACCGATGTTTGCTCCCTTGACCGGAAACGTACGCTGTTGTGTAGATGTGCCGACATCATTAGATCTTTGCAGTGGCTGCATTAAAGTGGCGAATGAAATGAATGTCGTCAGTCTGACATGTGTCAATGAGTGGAGAACATTCAACCCAACGATGTCTCCCACCACGTGTTCTTTTTCTTCGTGTCCTTCAGCATATTTCAGTCATTAGAGATGATGAGCGATGATTCAAACAGAATGTGAACAGTTCATTGGCTGCTATGCTTCCCAGGGCTATTTTTCAGAAAATATTTGTCTTAAGATTTCACAAGGCTCGGCTGTCTCAGTTTCATGGTGCAGATTCACTCCCCTCCAATTAATGCTTCATTAATTTTTCTCCTCCTCATTTAACTCAAATTTGGATGACATCATCCATTCATGGTGCTTCTGTCAGCAGCTCTGGCCAATTGCTGTACTTAAGATCTCTTCACACCTTCTTGAAATTACTCCATAGATTTCCCCCCATAGTTGTGCACATCCATTATGGCTATTTTCCAGGAAATTCAATCAAACTACTTTTGACACAAGATGATTTCACATAATGTAATGAAGGACCTTGCCAGTGACATATTTCAACTGTCCTCATCAACTGAAATGGAGCAGTACACAGAACTGACACTATCAGTGACATATTATCATTACCTCCAACACCAGGACATACTGCCATCATCAGTGCCTACTTTTAAGTGGCACATGACAATATTGTATATATATTTAGGATAAAATGGAAAGTTTATTATACTAGTACTTAAGTGTGCTTTTAGATTAATCAACTGATCAACCCATCCACTGACTAAGAAATTCCTGTGTAAATGTTTTAGACTGCAAACCATTTAAAATGATGCAAATTTACTTTTTTTAATGATTGGTCTGTCTCCCACTGATGAAATCAAATCAGACTGGAAGTGTAAGAGTTAAATCACAGTATTCACTAACAATTTATTGGATGCCTGAGTATAGATGATCTACCACCTACTTTTACAAATGGAGGTACAGGGTGACACAAAAAAGTATCATCACCTAAACTTGAATAACTTTTGAAATATTCAATCAAATCTTTTAATGTTTTCAATTCATCAAGAAGAAGCCTTGCACTGTGAGTGTACCAAAGTAGAACTTCGAGACGCCTTGGACCACTGAGTAAAAGACATTTATAGTCGAGGCATATTTTCGGCTGAAGTCTATTCATGCAGCTCAGCTGCAATTCAGACAACGGTTCGAATGTCGAGAATTCCCTCTCCACAGGACAATCTACAGTTGGGTCAACAAGTTCAGAACCCATGGAACTGCGCTAAACCTAAATGGTAAAGACACTAACAGACAATCACACTCTGGACGACCAAAATCATCAAGGACACCACCCAACGTTGCTGCAGTCAGAGACTCTGTTGCCCGCAGCCCAAGCAAGTCTGTGCGTCGTCGAAGTCAAGATCTTGGAATCAACCGGGAGTCCGTGAGGAGAATTTTGATCTCAGAACTCCACTTGTATTCTTACAGAATACAGATTAAACAAAAGCTTACACCTGAAGACATGAGGAAGCGAGGGATGGCTACGGCAGCGTTTCCCTGACCGACTGATCAGCCGCAGATGTGACCCAGAGTGGTCGCCGCATTCACCGGACTTGAACCCCCCAGATTTTTATCTGTGGGGATACCTAAAGGACAGGGTGTATGTAAACATCCCCCAGACCATCTCAGACCTGAAGGCAGCAATCACAGCAGCCATAAGAGCGATCCCAAGGGAGGAGTGCGAGAGGGTCCAAGTGTGTTCGCAGCACCAGGGAGCACACTTGGAGCACATTTTGGATCGCCAGTGACACAGAGAGTTTTTTAAGTACAGATGTGAAACTTTAGGGATGTCTGCTACATAGACTTGAACTAATGTCACCAAAGTTTTGTGTAGATCTGAGTAAAATTTCGAAAGTTATTCGAATTTTGGTGATGATACTTTTTTTTGTGTCACCCTGTAAATGACCATGGTATTTTTCTAATATTTCTTCGTGTTCTTGGATATCTATGTAGACAAGGCTATTTTTTATCCCTATCTTATTTGCAACTTCTTAAAATGTCAATAAACATGATGACATATTTGGTGTGTCTTATTACCTAACATCTACCTATGGGAGAGAGAGAGAGAGAGAGAGAGAGAGAGAGAGAGAGAGAGAGAGAGAGAGAGAGAGAGAGAGAGAGAGGGGAGAGAGAGAGGAGAGAGATTAAAAGAGGAGAAAGAGAGAGAGAGAGAGAGAGAGAGAGAGAGAGAGAGAGAGAGAGAGAGAGAGAGAGAGAGAGAGAGAGAGAGAGAGGAGAGAGAGAGGAGAAGAGAGAGAGAGAGAGAGGAGATAAGAGAGAGAGAGAGAGAGAGAGAGAGAGAGAGAGAGAGAGAGAGAGAGAGAGAGAAAGACACACTTAGAAACAGAGACCAACTGCATTTTTTAAATTTTAAGGGAAGTTGAGGCCCAATGAGCTAGAGTGAATAATGGCAACAAAACAGGGAAACTCATGCAGTTTATGTACAAACATTCTTTAATCAACAAGTGCAAAAATACTAAGACTGCCAGTCATTGTGCTGAAGCACCATCACCACCAGGACCATCTGAGGTAGACTGAGCTTTTTGCTTGCTGCTTTTGGGCTGTCCCCACTTCTTGTCCTTCTTGTCTTCAGGCTGTGAAATTATTCATAGAAAAAAACAGAGTATAGGCAATTTGCATTTCTCAACACAAAGATGTTTTACATGTGCCTCTACATCTATAAAACTATGTGTTTGTGTGTGTGTGTGTGTTTGTGTGTGTGTGTGTTTGTGTGTGTGTGTGTTTGTGTGTGTGTAAGTGTGAGTGTTTGTGTGTAAGTGTGAGTGTGTAAGTGTGTGTGTGTAAGTGTGTGTGTGTGTTTGTGTGTGTGTGTGTGTGTGCAAGTGTGAGTGTTTGTGTGTAAGTGTGAGTGTGTAAGTGTGTGTGTGTAAGTGTGTGTGTGTGTTTGTGTGTAAGTGTGAGTGTGAAAGTGTGTAAGTGTGTGTAAGTGTGTGTGTGTGTGAGTGTATGTGCAAGTGTATGTGTGTTCTGCTAAAAACTCTGACACCACACAACCTACAGCAATGAAACTTGACACCCATACTGAACTTGACCTGATGATTCTGGCAGGTTACTGGGTGCCTTGTAAGGGGCATGGCAGTGCCCCATCCACACTCAGTTACTTTCCTTGACCATCACAATATGATGACAACTCCCCCATTCCACCCCCCAACAAAGGTGAAAAGAGAAATAGAATATTTGACAGCTAACAGTTGAGATGGGAGGTGGAGAGAGGAGGTGGAGGAAGAGGAGGAGGAGGAAGAGGAGGAGGAGGAGGGGGGAAGGGGGTGGGTGGGGGAGAGGATGAGGGGAAGGAGGAGGAGGTGGGAGGAGCTGTGGGCTGGGGAGGATGTGTGTGTGTGTGTGTGTGTGTGTGTGTGTGTGTGTGTGTGTGTGTGTGTGTGTGTGTGTGTGTGTGTGTGTGTGTGTGTGTGCATGTACGCAAGTCTAGTTCCAAAAATAAATCCAATGGGATCACTCAAATAATTAAACAATTCTTGACATGTATTAGCTGCATAAGATGTAAGCCCTCCTTGCTCCTGATAGTCTTGCAGAGATTAATCTCAAGTTAACCATGACTTCATCAAATTCCTCAGCTGCAACTTGTCCTAAACTTGGTAGTTCTCCAACAAATGCAGGTGAGTAGAAATGGATGGAGAAAAAGACAGAGAAAAGCTTGAAGAAAAGGAAGGTGGAAGAACAGATCCAGAAGTGGAAAGATCTGGAGCAGATGAAGACTGAAAAGAACTGATGAGATGACGACGACAACGATGATGACAACGATGGTGGTGGTGATGGTGGTGGTGGTGGTACTGAATGATAGTGAATGATGACATCAAAGATGATAGCAACAAAATCAAATATGCTATTGACAACAGTGAAGACTGGGGTGGTGGTGAGTGTGGTGGTGATGAGTGTGGTGGTAGTGAGTGTGGTGGTGATGAGTGTGGTAAAATATCTTTATTGTCTCCATGAGAAGCTTACCAAGTTAGCTGGGGACTCCAATGGTATTGTAACTGGACCATCATTCTGAATGTGCACCTGCATGTAAGCACCAAACTTTCCATCTGAAAAGATACGTAAGTCTGATTTCAAAAAAGAAGTAAAAACAACAGAGGCAATTTCAACAGATTGTGCACATGATTAAAGCAACTTTAGGAACATGGTCTACTTTGAAATGCAGACTTCCTGTGGTTGTATGTGGCAAAACAACTCCATGGAAATTATACTCACAATTAATTTTATTTCATTTCATTTTTCATACTTTTACAAATATAAAAAATCACCCACAAAATTATTCTGCACTCTCTTTTCATTATATGTAAACAAACTCAAACAAAAGAACCACATGAAAGTAGCACATCAAAGTACACACTTTTGTGCAAATGACATGAGAATATTAGTTATTACTGCAAACTTTCATAGCTTACTAATTAACCCTAACCCTGGCGTTATAATTGGGAGTGTTTGGTCTGTAATCACTACAAAAAAGAGCTACATTTCACAGTTGAAACACCTACATATTTCTTTAACACATGCCCTTCTAGCTATCCAACAAAATATAACAAAAACTATACCAGACATATTTATAACTGAAAAATGCTGAGTTAATGGAAAAAATTTTAAAACACATTTTATGATCTCCACCCTACCCCCACCCCCACCTCCCACCCCCAATCCCTCCACCTCCCACCCCCAATCCCTCTACCTCCTGCCCCCAATCCCTCCACCCCCCACCCCCAATCCCTCCACCTCCCACCACCAATCCCTCCACCCCAACTCCCTCCACCTCCCACCCCCAATCCCTCCACCTCCCACCCCCATCCCCCACCCCCAATCCCTCCACCTCCCACCCCCAATCCCTCCACCTCCCACCCCCAATCCCTCCACCTCCCACCCCCAATCCCTCCACCCCCAATCCCTCCACCTCCCACCCCCAATCCCTCCACCCCTACTCCCCATCCCTCCACCCCCATCCCCCTCCCTCCACCCCCACCCCCCATCCCTCCACCCCAATCCTCCACCTCCACCCCCATCCCTCCACCCCCACACTCCACCCCCATCTCCCACCCTCCACCCCCATCTCCCTCCACCCCCATCCTCCACCCCCAATCCCTCCACCCCCAATCCCTCCACCTCCCATCCCCAATCCTCCACCCCCAATCCCTCCACCTCCCACCCCCAATCCCTCCACCCCCAATCCCTCCACCCCACTCCCCACCTCCACCCCATCCTCACCCCCAATCCTCCACCCCCAATCCCTCACTCCCACCCCCAATCTCCACCCCACCTCCTCCACCCCAATCCCTCCCTCCCACCCCCAATCCTTCACCCCCATCCCTCCACCTCTCCACCCCCAATCCCTCCACCTCCCACCCCCAATCCTTCCACCCCCAATCCCTCCACACCCCAATCCCTCCACCCCCAATTCCCTCCACCTCCCACCCCCCGATCCCTCCACCTCCCACCCCCAATCCTTCCACCCCCAATCCCTCCACCCCCCAATCCCTCCACCTCCCACCCCCAATCCAGACCTGGGTACCCCAAGTTTTGCCTCTGCGTACTCACTCGTTCAGATATGCGTATTTTTTAAAAACTGTGCGTATTTTTTGCGCGGACCGACATTTCAAAAATGCAGCTTTTGGTTTGCACAATGATACTCCGCAGTCAGTCAACGACACCAAAAAAAAATTTGAAGTGGCAATGCAAGTGAAGAGTTAACTGCCCCTTGACCACACACACACTCGATCTGCCTTATGGTGGCCGCCACCCCGCCTGACGTACTGACTTTGCCTGTCCGGGGAGTTTCACCGACATTACTGTTACACTGTTCATGTTCGCAACTAGAGCATCACACACACAGTAGGCCTATTCAAACGTATCCAAGCGGCTAAACAATCAAAATCGCAATTCAACTGCGCAAATTAATCTTCTCTGAAGAAACGGTGATGCTACCGAAACGCATTCAATCAAAAGTTTGAGCAGCAGTCGAAAGGCAAAAGGAACGCTAGAAAGGGTTCTGTCAAAGAGTTCTGGGAGCACAGGGCAGCCGTCGTGCTGCAGATAACCGAATAAATAAACACGAACAATGTGGAGCAATCACACTGTGAAAAGTGCGGTGGTCACTGGCCCTAGGCCTGTGGAACCCGCAGTCACTCTCCGCAGTCATCTCCCGACCTGGATGAGGCAAGGACACAGAAGGCATTGTTTTACCTAAACCCGGACATGTTACTTTTTGTCACGTTTGTGTCCAACATCAGCGTCGGGCCCTGGAGTTAGGTCGCAGGGACCACCCGTTGAGAGTCAAACGTGGGATGGAGTTATGATATTGATATATCCAACCACGCAGTTGGGTATATAAACCGTACGAGGCCGTACAGCTACCTACCAAAAAAATTCGGTAGCCGTACCGCACGGCTACGGAACCTCTTCCAAGAAAATGTGCTTACCGTATATCCTCCAGGAACTTGAAGTGATCAAGCCTATGATTTTCAGTACAGTGCAGGTTGGATAAAACAACCAAGAAATACACACACACACACACACACACACACACACACACACACACAACACGCACACACACATAGAGGGAAAGTGTGAGAGAAAGACAGAAAGAGAGAGAGAGAGAGAGAGAGAGAGAGAGAGAGAGAGAGAGAGAGAGAGAGAGACAGACAGACAGACAGAGACAGACAGACAGAGAGCAGAGAGAGAGAGACAGAGAGAGAGAGAGAGAGAGAGAGAGAGAGAGAGAGAGAGAGAGAGAGAGAGAGAGAGAGCCACTCAAACTTCAACGGAAACAGGGCCTGTATCCAGAACGGCAAGTTATTTTAACCCCGATTTATCTCTAAAGTAAACTCAGAGGATTCCAACTGTCTGTTCCGCTCTCCCTTGGCTGGAACACCGTTCTGGATATGGGCCACGTGTTCCAGACGTGGACTTTATCGCGCGAAATTGCACATTTAGGAATACGCAAAAGCTGCATTTTTTCCGCGTATTTTTTCAGAGGCATGCGTAATTTTCGTATTCCATTTTTTCTTGCGTATTAATACGCAAAATTCGTACCGGTACCCAGGTCTGCCAATCCCTCCACCCCCAATCCCTCCACCCCCAATCCCTCCACCTCCCACCCCCAATCCCTCCACCTCCCACCCCCAATCCCTCCACCTCCAACCCCCAATCCCTCCACCCCCATCCTCTCCCTCCCCCCCCATCCCTCCACTCCCACCCCCAATCCCTCCACCTCCCACCCTCCCATCCCTATCCCTCCCACCCCAATCCCTCCACCCCCCACCCCCAATCCCTCTACCTCCCACCCCCAATCGCTCCACCTCCCACCCCCAATTCCTCCACCTCCCACCCCCAATCCCTCCACCTCCCACCCCCAATCCCTCCACCCCCAATCCCTCCACCTCCCACCCCCATCCCTCCACCCCCAATCCCTCCACCCCCCACCCCCACTCCCTCCACCTCCCACCACCAATCCCTCCCCCCCCACTCCCTCCACCTCCCACCCCCAATCCCTCCACCTCCCCACCCCATCCTCCACCCCCAATCCTTCCACCCTAATCTCTCCACCTCCACCCCCATCTCCCCACCTCCACCCCCATCTCCCCACCTCCACCCCCATCTCCACCTCCACCCCCATCTCCACCCCACCCCATCTCCACCTCCACCCCTACCCAACCTCACCCCATCTCCACCTCCACCCCCATCTCCCCACCTCCCCCATCTCCACCTCCACCCCCATCTCCACCCCCACCCCCACCTCCACCCCCACCCCCATCTCCACCTCCACCCCCATCTCCACCCCCACCCCCATCTCCACCTCCACCCCCATCTCCACCTCCACCCCCATCTCCACCCCCACCCCCATCTCCACCCCACCCCCATCTCTCCACACTCCCACCTCCATCCCACACCCCACACCCATCTCCACCCCACCCCCATCTCCACCACCACCCCCATCTCCACACCCCACCCCCATCTCCACCCCACCCCCATCTCCCACCCCCACCCCCATCTCCCCACCTCCACCCCCATCCCCCACCTCCACCCCCATCCCCCCCCCCCCATCCCCCACTACCACCCCCAATCCCTCCACCCCCCAATCCCTCCTCCTCCCACCCCCTATCCCTGCACCTCCCACCCCCTCCACCCCCAATCCCTCCACCTCCCACCCCCAATCCCTCCACCTCCCACCCCCAATCCCTCCACCTCCCACCCCCAATCCCTCCACCCCCAATCCCTCCACCTCCCACCCCCAATCCCTCCACCTCCCACCCCCAATCCCTCCACCCCCAATCCCTCCACCTCCCACCCCCAATCCCTCCACCCCCAATCCCTCCACCTCCCACCCCCTCCACCTCCCACCCCCAATCCCTCCACCTTTCCCAGAGTTTGATTTCATCAAGCAATACCAGTAAACTGATTTCAGAACATCAGGGACACCAGCCTTTGATTTTCTCCTGGCTGTAGGCTTCTCTCATTTGGGTCAGGAACTCTTCATAGAACTGCTGAGACTGGTCTGGCCCCATGGCTTCGTGGTAGTCTGGCTTGTTGCCCTTCAGGGTGCACATCAGGGTAAACTGCAAACACAAGCAAATGTGGGAAATCTGGTGAGGAGAGAACACCCTCAAGAGAAAATGTACCTTCAGCATATCCCCTTCTGATATGAAGAATAAGAGGAGAGACAGTGGAAAGGGCCATGAAGAAAAGACATATTCAGCTAAATATACAAAGATTATCAATATACTTGTAGAAATATTATGCAGGTAGACAATGTAATGAAAGCAAGATTTACTGATTATTTGCTAACAGTGCATACCTACATACAAGAGGTTATACAGTGCAATGAACAACACTAAAATAAACTTCATGGTGGATATTATTCAACACACAGACCTGGTGTCTTTCCTGGCCTGAAGTCTGGATAGGTGACCTCTCACTCAGGAGAGTCAGGCCTCATTGTCAAAGTTATTTCACACTTCTAGACTGGGCAGCCAAAGTCTGTTTTATTTTAGCTTTCCAGCTGAGACTAGAAATGCATAACAAGAGAATTCTTGGCATCTCAAATCTCTGAGGACTGGAGCAAAATTTCCAGGCAAATTCACAGACTGATAAACGCTACTCACCTCCAAAACAAGAAAAGCATTCCTAATTAACTCAACTGAGTGGATCTAATCAGTCAGGTACTTGATATCCTTCATAACTTTTGAACAGGAAATATATGGCTCCCTTCACAACACACACCACTTCAAACTGAATAGCATGTTTTCATTTGCCCCAAATCAAGAAGCATGAGTGACCAGTCAGGTGAGTTTGATATGCTTTCTGTCTATGGACAGGTAAAAGTAAAAGGTGCTTACATTTATACTGTGACTTTCCAGCCATTGATGGATGCTCAAACTGTACACTTTGATCCCCTGGTTAATGGGTTACTCTTATTATCTTTTCAAGACAGTCTCAACTCCATGGATAGCAAACAACCAGGCTGCTGATAAATAAACCGA
Organism: Theodoxus fluviatilis; assembly: GCA_034096865.1. Lineage (NCBI taxonomy): Eukaryota > Metazoa > Mollusca > Gastropoda > Cycloneritida > Neritidae > Theodoxus > Theodoxus fluviatilis. Next base: position 145,896 of record JAWQFJ010003148.1, on the reverse strand, counting down.
AGTAAACTTTCAAAATTTTTCAGCTCAACCCTCACAGGTATCCATTTTACCCCTGGGTGGGAAGTAGCAATGTGAGTGAAGCACTTTACTAAGAAATGCAACTCTAGAGGCCTGCAGCTATGAAAGCCTCACCCACGAGCCCCAGGCGACTGCAGGTCACCTACCTAAGAAGCACCCTACCTTCTCAAAATCTTGAGTTTCACACTGACAACAGTTTTATACGCTTCCTCATTACTACCCCTCCTTCTTCCAAACAGCCAGACTAGCTGTACGTGTCCTGACTGGAGACCTACCTGACTGACACAAAGGACCTCTAGGTTAAGGTCCTTGACACTCTTGGCCCATCTCTTTCCCTGGTCATCCTCAAACACCCTGAGGTTCAGTATCTTTCTCACCCTGCAAGTAAACTGCATTGTTTCAAGAGAAGTGGATACACAGTGACAGTGATTAGTGCTCTGGTCTTCAATGATACATGTACATGAGCACACTTTTGATCCAACTGAGCATGCAGACAGTTCAGTTGAGCATGTGTGTAATTCAATGTGCTCATAAGATGGGGAAGACGGGACAGCACATAATTCATTGTTTACCATCAATGTCTTCCCCTTTTCCCTCTTTTTTTCACAATAGAAAAAAAAATTAGGAATGCGCAGAAGAAAGGGTCAATCAGGTTATTGTAACCACAACTATTATTTTCTTTGGCCTTCTCTTGAACCCAAGTCTGACACAAGGAAGCAGCTTTTTCATTGGCCTTCTCTTGAACCCAAGTCTGACACAAGGAAGCAGCTTTTTCATTGGCCTTCTCTTGAACCCAAGTCTGACACAAGGAAGCAGCTTTTTCATTGGCACTCCGCTGAATTCCCAGTTTTGATGCTTTGGAATTTTGTGCAGCAGCTCAGCTTGGGCCATTCCCAAGGAGAACCAATGCCACATAGGAACATCAAAGTACACCAGGTAACATACACCACTTGGTAGGGTTGCCTTTCACACATAACCCACACTGACACCATTTTGGACAAAATGGAAGTGAAGGGAAGTTCCTGTAAATACTTCTTGTTTTTGTTAAGACACATCATAGACATTGAACCAAAGCTAACACAGTCACACAGAAGGGTAGGTGCACTGTTGCTGTTCACCAAGTACAATCATTCATGCATGCACAGACACAATTACATGCATGGACAGATTTGTGACACAGGGTTGCAGAAAGTATGGCGTTGTCAAGAATTCCCTTCCATCTTGTCTAAAATATAAACTAGCTCCTGGCAGCCCACCTCTCAGTGCTCATCCCTCTTGCATAAATACATGGTCAGCCCCTCAGCCTCTACTCACTTGTTGAAACCATGTCTTTAGACAGGCAGAGATAGGTGAGCATGCTTTGGAGTTTGACGATGTGCAAGATGCAGTGCCACGGTTCTATCCTTGGGACAGAAAAAATATGAGTTTAATTAAACACAATGACACTAATGTGAAGACCACTCATGGGGCTGGTGGCATAGCACAATAGGAAAGGAGTTTTCACGATAATGTCGACAGATACTCACATGTAGTCTATGTCCTTTCGAGAGTCCTGCCTGGACACTCCCACCAGCACACACAATCCCTTTCCAATGGAGTTGACCACTTCTTCTCCAACTAAAATTCAAACAAAACTCATCTTCCATAAAGAGGTCATAGAGGAAGCAAAATTTTAATGCTACTATTGTACCTAGAGCAGTTTCAAATGTATCATGTTAATGACTGGTGAGATCATGTTATCTCTCTGCGCTAGACTTGAAGATGTGACAATTTATGAATTTCTTTCAAATAAAGATCAACTCAGTTGCATGGAAATAGTCACCAATACACTGGGAGTTCAGGTGACTGTAGTTTAAAAATAATGAGCTAAAAAAGACAAAGAAAAAGGAAAATCCAAGTACGACAGAGGATGCATGCATACCAATCAGCTGACCATTCAGTTGGATATGTCAGCTTTTGTGTATTTTGTATTGATGGCTCTGACTGTATAAATACATGATCTTTGCTGGAAGTATACATCCAGAGCAGTCAGGACACAGGAAAGATGTGGATGAAGAAACAGGAACTGGAGCTTTTCTACATTTTCTGGCTCTGTTGACACAAAGTTGAAGCAAGTCTCCAGTGTTTTACAACACCACTCTAATCCTTCCTCTGCAAGGAATTCCAGTTCTTTGGCAGGGATGGCACAATGGGTAAGGATTTCTTTCAAACCATCCATAAAATCCCTTTCTTCAGCATCCTTGGATTATGTGGTCACATGCAAGCACTCCCCAGGGCACATATGCTGGAGTATTTAATCCGACATGACTTGTCAAGCATAGCTGTGCCTTCAACATGGCAAACTGCTGGCTATTCTAGTCCACTAGACTTCGCCTGCCGTGACTCGGGTACACAGAATGACTGCTGGCTTATAACTATGCGGCTCTGATAAGAACTTTCATACTTGTCATTCTGTCCTAGGACCACTTGATACTAAGAAGTAACCACACGGATATAACAGTTTAACACGGAATAGTTTAACTTTAAGTTGTTTGATGCAATTCGTAGAGCTATGCTATGAAGACGTTTTCAGATCTGTGCGCATGCATGAGGACCTAAACCGCTAAAGTAGGATCCAGGACACTACGCCCCTTTTGCCTGAATGCCCGGCCGTGCCTGGATTAGGTTTAGGGTTAGGGTTAACCCTATCGTCCTGCACCCCCTTAAGTCACCTATTTACCTAAAGTTTTCCTATTAATACGACGTCATCGTTCGAATTATTACGTCATCTTGTCACTCGTAGATGTGATGTGAACTGAAACGACATGTGCGTCTTCTGATCAGATGCCAATCAGTGATTCTGCCCATTATCTTTCAGTTTTTCCCGATTTTCATGCGTGTGATTGCATGAAAATCAATACAGAATATGTTGGGTTATACCAGTATCCGGAAAAGCTCAAGTAAGCATACCAATGACGCTGCTTTGAAACACCCTCTGAACAATCACTTTCATATTGTCGTAGGTGCCACCGAAGCAGAAGGAGCGAAGTCAATGCAACAGAATGATCTCCCTTGACACGAATCTCCTTTCCCATTTCAGCGTAAAGACTTTTAGCCACACACAATAGGGACAATAAAATGACAGTACTCTCTGTAAAATAGAAGAAGCGACAATAAAAACAAGGAATTTTGTAATTCCCTTTTAGAAGAGATTTTATTTGTAATAGTTCAGAGAGATAATAATGTTTCAAGTACGAAAGTTACCAAGTCGCTTCAACTCCATTGGTTGCTAAGACACAGCGGAAGCATAGCGGAGGCTCCGCCGCCAGGAATTAATATACATCACAGCATGGAGGCGAAAACTGCCAAAACAGGTAACCAATGAATCTCAATCGAGTCTCTTCGTTGAAAAGTTAATATCATACTGGCATGTTTTCACGAATACACGGCATTACAGAATTGTCACAGTGTTAGTGTTCTGGCTGCTTCGGTTGCGTTGCAACTGCGTGTTTTGAAAGTCTTGCAAAACAGACATAACTTTTTTTCATGTATGATTTTACATCGACTGGCAAGTGTTGTCAAATATTTGTTTAAATATCAGTTTGGTTTAAACATGGCTCAGTGTACCACGCAAATTCTTTGTGACCGTTAGATTCGTACGGTGTTGATGAGATGCGGCGTGAAAACGCATTTGTTTACCCGAATTGTGTGTCCTTTAGTCAGTGTTCTCGTTACCTTGTTGAGGTGTTTCTATCCAGCAAAGCCTGTGTCGCAGCTATGAGAAAACGAACACACGTTGGACACCATAACGGCCGTTCCAGTATTCCGTTGTCAGTGAATGCTAATTACACCGTGAATGCGGGGTTTTCTAGACTGCACACTCGATAAATTAATTGCGTTCTCCATCCTTTTATGCGACCTCTCGACATATCTAAAGCTGTAGTGCTATCGTCCACCCGACATAGTTTTCAGAATCGTTGAAGATGATTGTATGCATAACCTGTACGTGCTACCTGTTTTCTCTTATACCTTTGTCAGTATGAGATATACTGACAGTATATAATTATTATATCAACTTTAGATGAAAGGATAGATAGAGGCATAGACTCTTCAAAATGCTGTTTACTCTTCAAAATGCTGTTTACATTTCAATAATACAAAATGTTTAATAAGAGAGTTAACAGCAGTCTCAGAATGTGGCACAATTTAGATCACTGATATGTACCATCACTGGGAAAACATGCATATATAACTATATATTGCCAATCTTTTTCCAGACGCACCACCCAAGATGGTTGAGCCTGAAGTGCTGTACATTCGGCCTCCAGAACCTATAACCATCACTGTGCACAGAGCATGTAACCTGGTGAGAACAGACAGTGTGTTCTTCTCTCTGCATCACATATCCACATACAGATTTTCACTGCTTAAATTGTTGATAACCTTCTATTACTTATCAACACAAACATACAGACAATAATTATATCATACTCCATCATTCATAATGATAACTGTGATCAAAGACATGAGTAATTTCAATAGAGTTTGATAAAAAATAGTTTGCTGTGCATCCAGATCTTAAGAAAAGATATTGTAATGCTAGTTATTTGAATTATGTCATCCAGAGAATCCCCATGTACAGGTAAACCATACAATAGCGACACCACTATCCCTTCATCCAGTTATGGTGATGGTAGCAACTCCACCATCATCATGATGGTGATCATCATCATCATCATTATTATCATCAACATCACCACAAGGATCACCACCACCACTGACATTACCTCCACCACTACCACCACCTCCTCTATCATCACCATCACCACCACAGCCACAACTGTCATCATCATCATCATCATCATCATCATCATCATCATCATCATCATCATCATCATCATCATCGTCATCATAATTACAGTACCATCATCATCATCGTCATCACCTTCATAATCCTTTCCCTCAAAGAGCGACCAAGCAGGGAAGTGTGCACCTCACCCATTGCCCGTGCCTTGCAGCGTGGACAGAAAGGAGACACTGTCAATGTGATGGTACGCGTGGAATTTGGGGAGAAGGTGCTTGGTGACACTCCCAAGGTGGAGTGCACACCTGAGATTCCAGCGGAGTTCAACCACAACTCCACACTCAACTGTACCTACGATGACCCCTTGGCCCTGGATGAAATTGGACACAAGCCAGTGGTCTGTAAGTCTATGCCTCAGTCAGCACCACAGGTTTTTGCCTTCCCTCACTGAATTGACTGACGTGTCTGTTAGTAATGAAGGCGATGCCATCATTTTGCTTCTTGGCTATCTTTGAAGATCATGCTGAAGTGACCTGCATGAACCCACTACGACATATCCATGCATGGGTTTCAGTGCTGTACTAAGAGCTTAATATGGAGTTTGGGGTCAGTCTGAGTCTCTCAAGGATAAAAAGTTTGTAATCAAAACATTGACTAAAATTGGTCAGATAAACTTATTCAGGCTTAATATGAGATACATTTTTTGTTGATTCTGATGATTGGATATGGCTTTAAAAAAATCATATACTTTGTGAAGTTGTATTAATTTATCCTAGTTTTAAGGAGAAAACCCATCTCAGATGAAGAGAATTAAGTAGTTATAGGTTATGTTTGTTTGCTTGTTTTGTAAGCCAAATAAATTAAAAGCACCTTTAAAAGTGAAACTTCTATGGTTTTCAAGTGATTGGAATCTGCTCTTTCTTTATCACCTAAGGCATGCTCCACAATATTTAAGAGTCAGTCATCAGAACATCTCTCAAGATATACATATTATTTTTCTAATATTTCAAAATGAGACTTCATTAAACAACTAACTTATGTTAACGTGACTTATCACTTTTAGATTTTGTGTGACCTGTCTGCAATCCTGGAATTCATTGTTCCCACCAGATTTGAAGGCAGAGACTCTTGTGTTGACCCCACCATGCTTTTCCAGTGACCGTGACAGAAGTTCTGCCCAAAGAGAAACGTCAGAAGGAAGAGAAGACAAGCACCCTTGGACAGTGCACTGTGGATCTTCTCCCATTAGTGAAAGGTAAATCTGGCACTTAACCCTTACTCTGGTAGTGGCAGCTTATGCTGCAGTGGCATGGCTGGGTCAAGCCTGCTACTTGTGACATTTGCTGTGAGGGATGAGGGGGAGAGTGCACCGTGGATCTTCTCCCATTAGTGAAAGGTAAATCTGGCACTTAACCCTTACTCTGGTAGTGGCAGCATATGCTGCAGTGGCATGGCTGGGTCAAGCCTGCTACTTGTGGCATTTGCTGTGAGGGATGAGGGGGAAGGCCATGAAATGTACTTTCCAGAAAGAAAAAAAAAGCTTGAACATTTTCTCAAAACAATGATGTGGATTTGTATTTTGTTCTCTGTTGAATTATGAATACTTCGGTACAGGTTATGACATATTGTGTCGGATAGTTAGAGGCGCGTGTGCAAAGGAATAGGGTAGGTGTCTTGTCCTTGAATTGTTTTTAATTTTTGACTCACATGCGAAGCAAAAGTGAGTCTATGTACTCACCCTTTTCGTCCGTCCGGGCATCCGGGCGTCCGAAAACTTTAACGTTGGATTTTTCTCAGAGACTATTAAGTCTATCAATACCAAATGTGGCATGATGGTGTATGATGACAAGGCCTCAACAAACATACATAGTGACTTGACCTTGCTTCAAGGTCAAGGTCACAGGGGTCATAAATGTTGTCTAAAAAACAGTCATTTTTCACATTTTCTCAATTTTCTCTGAAGTTTTTGAGATTGGATACCTGACCTATATATGGTATATAGGGCAAAGTAATCCCTATCTTTTGATACCAGTTTGGTTGACCTTGCTTCAAGGTCAAGGTCACAGGAGCTCTTCAAAGTTGGATTGTATACATATTTTGAAGTGACCCTGACCCTGAACTATGGAAGATAACTGTTTCAAACTTAATAATTATGTGGGGCACATGTTATACTTTCATCATGAGACACATTTGGTCACATATCATCAAGGTCAAGGTCACTTTGACCCTTATGAAATGTGACCAAAATGGGGTAGTGAACCACTAAAAGGGACCATATCTCATGGTAGAAAGTGCCAATAAGCACCATTGTGCTTCCTATGTCTTGAATTAACAGCTTTGTGTTGCATGACCTTGGATGACCTTGACCTTGGGTCAAGGTCACATGTATTTTGGTAGGAAAAATGTGTAAAGCATTTCTTAGTGTATGATGTCATTGGTAGGTTTAGTTGTTTGACCTTGACCTTGAAGGTCACCTGAAGGTCAAGGTCATATAAAGGTCAAGGTCAAGCATGTGAGACGTATGGGCTTTGCCCTTCTTGTTATAGTAGCACTAACAGACAGTACCAATCATCTTGCCAGTGTAATGGTTACACTTTTTTTTAATACTACACATACTTGTACTAGACTATGTATGCTTAAACACATGCACTTTTTTTTACAACAATGATTTAATAGTGGTAATATTTTTACACATGAGTGTACACATGTACATTTGTATGTTGAAATTCAAAAAGATGTGCACAGCTTTTTGTATTCACATGCATGTATGTGTAGTCTACAAACATGCACATCTGAGTGTATTTTATGCCTTACATACAAATAAAGCTGATAGGCCCTTAATAAACTTTCATTCTTTCATGTGACTATTCATACTGAAACTGCATGTTTGATGTAAGGGCCTTTGTAAACAGTTTAATGATACAGTGACACTGTCAAGACATAAAATTTTTTAAAATATATGCTGGAAAACCACATTTCAATCTTCAGTTGCAATTGCTAATGCCTGATGTGTACAGGACATTGCTCTTCAGTTGCAATTGCTAATGCCTGATGTGTACAAGACATTGCTCTTCAGTTGCAATTGCTAATGCCTGATGTGTACAAGACATTGCTCTTCAGTTGCAATTGCTAATGCCTGATGTGTACAAGACATTGCTCTTCAGTTGCAATTGCTAATGCCTGATGTGTACAAGACATTGCTCTTCAGTTGCAATTGCTAATGCCTGATGTGTACAAGACATTGCTCTTCAGTTGCAATTGCTAATGCCTGATGTGTACAAGACATTGCTCTTCAGTTGCAATTGCTAATGCCTGATGTGTACAAGACATTGCTCTTCAGTTGCAATTGCTAATGCCTGATGTGTACAAGACATTGCTCTTCAGTTGCAATTGCTAATGCCTGATGTGTACAAGACATTGCTCTTCAGTTGCAATTGCTAATGCCTGATGTGTACAAGACATTGCTCTTCAGTTGCAATTGCTAATGCCTGATGTGTACAAGACATTGCTCTTCAGTGATTAGGGGTGGAAGTCTCCAACAGAAGTTTGAGTAATGCTTAATGAAAATATTATTTATACTATTATTATGCAATTCTCTTGAATTCTTTTATCAATCTTTTTTTTTCAAAGTTGTAAGTATGAGATGTGTATTGTGCAGCAAAGAATCCAACTTCTTTCAATGGGATATTACAGTTCTGCATGTGCGTGTGTTCATGTATGTGTGATCATGTGTGTGTATGTGTGTGTGTGTGTGTGTTCATGTGTGTATGTGTGTGTGTTTTTGTGCTTGTGTGTGTGTGTGTATGTGTGTGTGTGTGTGTGTGTTCATGTGTGTATGTGTGTGTGTTTTTGTGCTGTGTGTGTGTGTGTGTGTGTGTGTGTGTGTGTTCATGTGTGTGTATTCATGTGTGTGTGTGTGTGTGTGTGTGTGTGTGTTCATGTGTGTATATGTGTGTGTTTTTGTGCTTGTGTGTGTGTGTGTGTATGTGTGTGTGTGTGTTCATGTGTGTATGTGTGTGTGTTTTTGTGCTTGTGTGTGTGTGTGTGTGTGTGTGTGTTCATGTGTGTGTATTCATGTGTGTGTGTGTGTGTGTGTGTGTGTTCATATGTGAGTGTGTGTTCATATGTGGTGTGTGTGTGTGTGTGTGTGTGTGTGTGTGTGTGTTTGTGTTTGTGTGTGTGTGTGTTCATATGTGTGTGTGTGTTCATATGTAGTGTGTGTGAATGTGCATGAGCATTGTGTGTGTGTGTATGTGTATGTGTGTGTGCTCATATGTATGCATGTGTGTGTGTATGTGCATGAGTATTGTGTGTGTGTGTGTGTGTGTGTGTGTGTGTTCATATGTGTGTTTGTGTGTGTGTGCACACATGCAATAATTGAATCTCTGATATACAGTTTGAGATACTTGTCAACCAAGGTATCAGACATGAAAATCTCACAAGGATGCATAATATGTGCACTCATTCCATGTCATGAATAGCTACCACAACAAGAAAGCATGCTTTGATTTTATTCAGTTGTAGAAATATGTTCGTACTGATGCAGTAAAATGTTTGTTGGGAAGAGGAACCAATCCTGTATGTCATGTTTAATTGACTGTGTTGCAGGTGAAACCAAACACTCCTACACCCTCATCGTTCAGCCAAGCCCTGGTTCGCCACTGGAGCAGATTACAATTGAAAACCCAAAGGTGAAAACTTGTGTCTGTTCGTTTTGTCCTTTCAAATGTTTATATTGATATATTGTGGCCACGTGTTTTGTCACTTTAGAATCCATATCAGAAGCTTCAATAGTTTACATGTGTGTGTGTGTGTGTGTGTGTGTGTGTGTGTGTGTGTGTGTGTGTGTGTGTGTGTGTGTGTGTGTTCTGCAGGACTTCTGCCGTTTTTGGATTTTAAAAAAGGCGAATTCATTGATACTGCAAATGGCACCAGCCAGAGAGATTGCTGAATATGATACTGAGTTACCAAATTGGGACTTTCTCATTTGGCACTGACTGTGCATGGCTTAGCTGAAGGACTTCTTCCAAGTGTATTTTGCTAGACACAGAACATTAACTCTCAGTCTCCCACAATTCCATTACATCTCCAGCCATGTGCTGCACAGATTCAAAGGATAGAGCACAAAGGTGTCAACATTTACCACTTTTGGTCTTGCTCTGCTGAAAAATTGAGATGCAAGGCTCACCCATCTCAACCATGCAGGGGAGGTAACTTCTGTTGTTCTTTATAAGGGGAAGCAACTTAGTTTGGCCTATGATTAAAACTTGAATGCGGCATTCATTAGTTTCCCGCCACACTATTTCATCTCATCTGTTTAGGGATTAAAAAATTAAATGAAGACTCATAAAATATTTAAAAGTGAAGTAACCTGTGCCAAAATTGTCCTTTTGTCAGCCCAAATCCAGTCACTGGAAGGGTTTTCAAACAACAGTAAGACCTGTAGAAACATTGTTCCAGGTTATTTAATTTTTGACTCACATGCGAAGCAAAAGTGAGTCTATGTACTCACCCGTTTCGTCCGTCCGTCCGTCCGGGTGTCCGGGCGTCTGTAAAAAACTTTAACGTTGGATTTTTCTCGGAGACTATTAAGTCTATCAACACCCAATTTGGCATGATGGTGTATGATGACAAGGTGTCAAAAAACATACATAGTTACTTGACCTTGCTTCAAGGTCAAGGTCACAGAGGCCGTAAATGTTGTCTAAAAACAGCCATTTATCACATTTTCCCAATTTTCTCTGAAGATTTTGAGATTGGATACCTGACCTATATATGGTGTATAGGGCAAAGTAATCTCTATCTTTTGATACCAGTTTGATTGACCTTGCATCAAGGTCAAGGTCACAGGAGGTCTTTAAAGTTGGATTGTATACATATTTTGAAGTGACCTTGACCCTGAACTATGGAAGATAACTCTTCCAAACTTCATAACATTGTAGTACACATGTTATACTTTCATTCTAGGTCACCCGTGTTGTCCGTCCAGGCGCCCGTCCAGGCGTCCTGTCGTCTGTAAAAAAACTTTAACGTTGGATTTTTCTTGGAGACTATTAAGTCTATCAACACCCAATTTGGCATGATGGTGCAGGATGACAAGGCGTACAAAAACATACATGGTGACTTGACCTTGCTTCAAGGTCAAGGTCACAGGAGGTCTTTAAAGTTGGATTGTATACATATTTTGAAGTGACCTTGACCCTGAACTATGGAAGATAACTCTTCCAAACTTCATAACATTGTAGTACACATGTTATACTTTCATACTAGGTCACCTGTGTCGCCCGTCCGGGCGTCCGGGCGTCCTGTCGTCCGTAACAAACATTAACGTTGGATTTTTCTCGGAGACTATTAAGTCTATCAACACCCAATTTGGCATGATGGTGTAGGAAGACAATGCGTACAAAAACATACATAGTGACTTGACCTTGCTTCAAGGTCAAGGTCACAGCGGCCGTAAATGTTTAAAAAAAACAGCCATTTTTCACATTTTCCCAATTTTCTCTGACGTTTTTGAGATTGGATACCTGACCTATATATGGTATATAGGGCAAAGTAATACCTATCTTTTGATACCAGTTTGATTGACCTTGCTTCAAGGTCAAGGTCACAGGAGGTCTTTAAAGTTGGATTGTATACATATTTTGAAGTGACCTTGACCCTGAACTATGGAAGATAACTCTTCCAAACTTCAAAACATTGTAGTACACATGTTACACTTTCATACTAGGTCAAATGTGATTATATATCATCAAGGTCAAGGTCGTTGTGACCCTTATGAAATGTGACCAAAATGGGGTAGTGAACCACTAAAAGTGACCATATCTCATGGTAGAAAGTGCCAATAAGCACCATTGTGCTTCCTATGTCTTGAATTAACAGCTTTGTGTTGCATGACCTTGGATGACCTTGACCTTGGGTGAAGGCCACATGTATTTTGGTAGGGAAAATGTGTAAAGCATTTCTTAGTGGATGATGTCATTGCTAGGTTTAGTTGTTTGGACTTGACCCTGAAGGTCAAGGTCATGTAAAGGTCAAGGTCAAGCATGTGAGTCGTATGGGCTTTGCCCTTCTTGTTATAACAGTCACCTCCATGGATTTATTTCTCATTAATATACATGGTCTACAAACCAATCTCACAGAAAGTATATCATTTTTTTTAACCCTACATTTAAAACTCCAGTCTTTTTTATCCAACTGCTAGTACATGTATGTACAAAAGTTTGTTGATGTTACACTTACAGATCACATATATTCTCCTTGTGTGTACTCCACTTCCACAGCCCGAGATAGAAGTGACAGTGTCTGTGAATGAACCACTTCTGGATTACAACCAAGTGAAGGAGGGCAACCTGATGACCATCACCATGGAATCTCTCTTCTCACCCCCTGAACCCTGGGTGCTTACCGGACAACAGTACTTCTACGCTGCAGCCCTTCCTGTCCCCATATCTCATGAGGTCAGTGTGTGTACATGTGTGTCTGTATATGTATATGTGTGTATTTTCTAGTATGTGTGTGTGTGTGTGTGCATGTGTGTGTATATGTGTGTGCATGTGTGTGTGTGTATATGTGTGTGTGTTTGTATGCTCAGCGCAACTTCTTGTTGCCACCAAGCTTCAAACCATCAACACCATGGCAAATTTGTAGCTTTATATCTACTTCACCAATACTCATTTCAGCGAGAAAGACCTAGACCACCTAGAGGATGAAACTGTGTCCTGTGTGCGAGCATGATTAGAAATAAACAAGTTTCAACTCGTGTGTTAATGCTTTCTCTGCACAGGACAGGTGGCTTGGGTCTTTTGAACACACACACAATGTAACATTTGCAAGAAAAACTCATTCGCTTTCACTGACCTGAATAGCAACGATGACCAAACCAACACATGATAAGGGAATTGCTCCACCTCCACCAGACCAAAAAAATAAGCACCCCACAGCCTGGCAATAATGTGGAAAACAAATTCACAGGCTACAAAACAGATAACTACAGGCTATTAAAAGCATCACAAGTCATGTGAAAAAAGTCACAGTGGATTTTGCTGAACGATCTCTGTGCAAGACACAAAATTTGACTGAGAAAGACCAACTGTGGTAACTTTGCATTGATTGTGAAAGCAGATAAGGAAAGAAGTAGCAACATGTTGAAGGACATCGATTGGAATTTGTTTTTCCTCATACAGGAATATTTCTCTTCGTTAATAAGGGGGAGAAAAGGTGTATTTCCTCTAGTCTCACATGCTTTGATCACAAGTACTCTCAAGCATGGTGCAGATCAGTCCATGCTGTTCCATTGCATTATGGTTTCAGAAGGAAAATGCTGTTGTGTTTGCCAATGGGTTGTTAAAACCTGGAGCAGACAAGGAAGTTCCCAATCGCCAGAAGAAGTGGGCATCTCCTGGTAGTGCCCAGGGGGGAGCCATCTTCATCCCAGACAGGTAGGTGTGATGGCATCATCACAGTGCCAGCATCTGTACTGCCCAAGCATGCTTACAGTTCAAGTGTGCTCACAATTTCAGCATCTTTTCTGCTAAAGCATGCTTACTGTTTTATAGTGTGCTCACAATTTCAGCATCTTTAATACTCAAGCATGCTTACAGTTCTAGTGTGCTCACAATTTCAGTATCTCTACTGCTCAAGCATGCTTACAGTTCTAGTGTGCTCACAATTTTAGCATCTTTACTGCTCAAGCATGCCTACAGTTCTAGTGTGCTCACAATTTCAGCATCTTTACTGCTCAAGCATGCCTACAGTTCTAGTGTGCTCACAATTTCAGCATCTTTACTACTCAAGCTTGTTTACAGTTCTAGTGTACTCACAACTCCTGGATCTTTACTGGCCTTGCATGTTTAAGGTTCTAGTTTGTTCACAATCCCTGCATTTTTACCACTCTAGTCTTGCAGTTGTAGTTTGCTCACAATATCATCTTGCCAATAGTTTCAGCTTGCTCACAGTTCTGGCTTGCTTGTATTGAGAGTTCCAGTATTTTCAATTCATGATGGTATGCCCAATTACGTAATTCTTATGGTTCCACCATTTACATGTTTCTATGTGCCCATGGTTTTAGAACTGTTGGAAATGAATGTTTAAAATGTAACATGTAACTTTGGCTTGGGGGAGTTTATAAAAAATACAGATATTCTTCTTGTGGCTTAGTGATATCAGTCAGTAAGGCAGCAGATTATTTTGTTTGACAGAACACCATTCAGCTGAAAGTTTCTGTAGCTTTAGATGGAAATTTGTTATTTGCTGGCAGCTTCCTAGCTGAGGACCGAATAGAGGATGAGGATGGGGAGTTCAAGACAAAGGAGGACCGGGAGCATCGCCAACTGGCAGAGCATGAGAAGACCAGAGTGACCTGGAACACAGAGAGGCGTTGCTACCTGGACTCCACCTCTACCAAGACGTGAGTGGTCCTGGCCTGATGTGTGGACTTGCTCATGCTTTGTTCTACACAGATGTACACTGCATGAGGGCTATGCCCATGTTCTTCACGGATGTACACTGCATGAGGGCTATGCCCATGTTCTACACATATGTACTGCATGAGGGCTATGCCCATGTTCTACACAGATGTACACTGCATGAGGGCTATGCCCATGTTCTACACAGATGTACACTGCATNNNGACTCACATGCGAAGCAAAAGTGAGTCTATGTACTGAGCCGTGTCGTCCGTCCGTCCGGGCGTCCGTCCGTCCGTCCGGGCGTCCGTCCGTCCGTAAAAAACTTAAACGTTGGATTTTTCTCGGAGACTATTAAGTCTATCAACACCAAATGTGGCATGATGGTGTATGATGACAAGGCCTCTAAAAACATACATAGTGACTTGACCTTGCTTCAAGGTCAAGGTCACAGGAGCCATAAATGTGGTCTCAAAAACAGTCATTTTTCACATTTTCCCAATTTTCTCCCACGTTATTGAGAATGGCGACCTTAGCTACAAGTGGTATATAGGTCAAAGCAAGCCCTATCTTTTGATACCAGTTTGGTTGACCTTGCTTCAAGGTCAAGGTCACAGGAGCTCTTCAAAGTTGGATTGTATACATATTTTGAAGTGACCTTGACCCTGAGCTATGGAAGATAACTGTTTCAAACTTAATAATTATGTGGGGCACATGTTATACTTTTATCATGAGACACATTTGGTCACATATCATCAAGGTCAAGGTCACTTTGACCCTTATGAAATGTGACCAAAATGGGGTAGTGAACCACTAAAAGTGACTATATCTCATGGTAGAAAGTGCCAATAAGCACCATTGTGCTTCCTATGTCTTGAATTAACAGCTTTGTGTTGCATGACCTTGGATGACCTTGACCTTGGGTCAAGGTCACATGTATTTTGGTAGGAAAAATGTGTAAAGCATTTCTTTGTGTATGATGTCATTGGTAGGTTTAGTTGTTTGACCTTGACCTTGAAGGTCACCTGAAGGTCAAGGTCATATAAAGGTCAAGGTCAAGCATGTGAGTCGTATGGGCTTTGCCCTTCTTGTTTAAAATTTTTATTCCAGAGCTTTCGGGGCCAAGTAGGCTCCTTTGTCAGTGAAAGGCTATGTCACTGACGAAGGAGCCTACTTGGCCCCGAAAGCTCTGGAAAAAAAAAAAAATTGTAGTTGGACAAAGGTCTCCATTACTTCTTTTCTACTTGCCTACGAGTCCAACACCGGCCTCCTGTTTTCAATTACCTTTTAGGCAGACTCCAATGTGTCAGTGTAAATGGCACCAGGTCTGATGTGTTGGTATTGAATACAGGCACTCCCCTGGATACAGTACTTGTGCCGTTCTTCTTTACTCTCTACACTTCTGACTGCGGAGCAAACCGATGTTTCCTTGTTGAATTTGATGATGATATGGCTTTGGTCAGTAGAATCAAATGTGATGAATATGTCAGATGGTGCAGTGAGAGCTATCTCTACTTAAATGTATCAACAACAAAAGAAATGACAGTTGATTTTAGGCATAAAAGCAGTATATTAAGACTTGTGATCATAGATGGTAGTGCAGAGGAAAGGTAACAACAACACAAATATCTTGGGGTAGTGATTGATGACAGACTGATCGACCTAGTAAGAAACAAGTGCACATTATG
>JAWQFJ010003148.1:107500-125000 GCA_034096865.1 Theodoxus fluviatilis | reverse complement strand
GGAGAGCTACAGCGAGGTCTCTGGGAATGTGTGTTTCTCAGAAGAATGATGTTGGGGAAAACCCATTATACATGTAGGCCTACCTTTGTTCCACGTGTTGCACGAGCTTCAGCATGCAAGAGCTTTGCCAACGAGATCATGTGTGGTCGACAGTCAGTGATGAACACTCCTAAATCAAGTGATCTGCTGGGAATGTGGAGTGAACAAAATCATGAAGGCTGATCAGAAACACACACGCATGCCCACATGCTGTTATGCAAGCACGCGCGCACACATCCCAACCCCACTGTCGTAATAAAAGTCTAATGCACATAAAGTCGAAGGTGAGAGAAGTAATTTCTTTTTCATTTGGAAGACTTCACCTGTTAACTGAAGAGATGAAATATGGAGTTCAGGTTGGAGAGTCATGCGAGTGTGAAAACAGCAAATTAGAGATATCATGTATACACGTTTTTTCTCTGCTTTGAAGCATCCCTCGATAAAAGCACTTTCCAATTTGAGACACTTTGATTTGAAGGCCAGTCGCAGGATTTTGCTTTGAAGGGTATGAGCTTGCATTTACACTCTCAGACAGATGCGCCAAAGATTACGAGATTGTTTTTTCTGCATGTCTGCAGAAATGGCACGTGAACGCAAGATCTTTTGCGTTTCCATTCCTTATGTAATTGTGAACTAACGGCGTTGCTGAAGCACTTCAGATTCAAAGGAAATATTTTCAACATATGAGTGTTTTTATTATACCCATGAGGGTGTTTTTAATTTTTATTTAAAGGAATTTGTTTTTACTAAAATAATTTGAAGTTAGGAAAACTGAACATTATTGAAATCGGAATAAAAAGTACGGATTGTTTATTACTAATCCCTCACCTTAAGTCAAATACCTGCATGTTTACCACTCAAATTGTTAAGTTCTCTTTCTTAACAGTTTATTACTAGATAATTGTTTTTCACTGTGTTCAAAACTGCTTTTTCCGTTTCATTTTTTTGTATACTTGACAAGGACGCGCTTATAAACAATAATTTCGGTGTTAAAAGATAACAATTTTGCTGCCATTGAAAAATGGTTATTGTAGTAAATTCTTGCCTTAATTCTTCATCGGATGCATAATGAAAAAGCATGCTGCAATAAATGAAGAGAATGAATCACGCGGTGTTTGAAATTGAAGATAACTGATAGATTTATCAACTTCTGCAATTGATTAAGCGACACCTCGTTTTTCTGCCTAGACCTTGAATCACCATCAGGTAAGAGGGTTTTGGTTTGAAAGATTTATGCTTTGAAATGATTGATGGAAAAAACTTAATCCGATATATTTAAAAATGTTATTTACGGAGTCGTTTTGATTTTAATTACACTGGTTCTTTTGTCTTCATCTAATTTTTCATTTCTCTGCCTCTGTGTTGCTTCTTTTAACTCCTTCCAACATTTTTGAGAATTCATGCAAAGACCACGAGAAGATACCACTTTCTCCATGAGGTGATACAGGCACGATTGAAAATTCAAATGTGGTCATTTGGACGCAAAATGCGCTCCAAAACTTTGTTGTATGGTGGGCTTGCTGAGGGCTAAGAAATTCTGTTCTAATAATTATACATGCACTTTAAGCTTCTCTTTCAATAGTTCTGAATGTCCATGTGAACTCACTCAAGGTGAATCACAGCAGATCTCTGCTGCTGTGATATGCCCGTGGCGCAAATGACCGATAAAAGATATAAACCACCAGTAGAATTAGGCAAGCATGGCTCTGTCCCTCAAGGCGCCTGCTGGGGCTTGAAGGAATAATTTGAATCGCGCGATCTCTGACGGGTTTACTGACAACACCTCAATGTTAAAAATGTCTATCTGCAAGCAAAATCTAAATTTCTCTCTCATTTCTGTGAATGAAGAGTGATAGCACTTGGGATTAGATGTTTTGAAAATTTGTCAGGAAGCAGAGTGATGAATATAACGGGGTCACTCAACTGTGTCAACGAACTCGGAGGATTGCGGCAATGATGCGTCATCCAAACTGGCACAAGAGCTCCCCTCCATGTGGAGTTTCCATTTCTTAGTTGGAATTCTCGTCAGCTCAATGCCTCAATGACATCTCTCACGCAACAGAAATGAAATCTCGAGGTAGATGGACAGATGCGCTGCTGCCTTCTGCCTTACCTCGCACCGCCGTTCGGTGTTTACTCCTCTCCTACGACAAATCCCCCATGCTTCATTCACCCTTTCCCTGCATACAGTCAACCTCCAGTCATTGCTATCACGATTTTGAGTCAACCCCAAATTAAGTGACCTTAATTCTTCCTCCACGTTTTTTAGTTGTCAGTCCCTCCCTTTGAAAGTCTTCTTTGTCTTGAATCCTGTTATGCTTTTGAATATGTCTGGTAGTTCTCAGAGAAGTTCTTCCCTTGATAAAACAACACACACACACCTGCACGCCCACCCAAATCCCCTTTTTGAATCACGATTCAACGACATCCCGGGCACGATAAGTTTTCCATTTTGCCCAACGCAGCTGGAAGTTAGACTTTCCAATGATGACTGAACCCCAGGAGCCTCGGGAACTCTTTTTATCGGCTTTGTATTGCAGCAACAGGTAACTCAAATGAAGTCTGATGCGGGCTCTGAGATCGACACGCAGGCTTCGTTGAACACCGAGGGCATGATGTACAACGATACTCGCTCCTACATCATGCTGGAGATCTGCCTGTCCCAGCCCCTGGTTCCCAAGCGACCACCCGAGGAGCTCGCCAGGAGGTACGGGTTGCCTTGTGTTTTGTGTGCAGTGCCAGTGGATGGATGGATGGATGGGTGGGTGGATGGATGGATGGATGGATGGATGGATGGGTGGGTGGGTGGGTGGGTGGGTGGGTGGGTGGGTGGGTGGGTGGATGGATGGTGCATGGGTGGATGGGTGGATGATGGATAATGGGTGAATGGGTGGGTGGATGGATGGATGGATGGATGGATGGATGGATGGATGGATGGATGGATGGATGGATGGATGGATGGATGGATGGATGGATGGATGGATGGATGGATGGATGGATTGATGGGTGAACGGAAGGAATGGGTACGTGGATGTTTGAGTGAAAAGGTCGTTGGATGAATGGATGGATGGACGGACGGACGGATGGATGGATGACATGAATGGATAGTGTGCATTAATGGATGGATGGTTGGTGGATGTATGAAGGGATTGGGTGGATGGATGTAGCAATGGGATGATGGGTGAACAAAAGCGTAGGTAGATAGATAAATAGATGGAAGAATGGATGTGCAAATGAATTAAAACATGACAGCTAATGAGTGGTGAAAAGCCAGAATGACTAAGCTTTAATGACTGATGAAGGAACAAAGGAATGCGTTACAAAAGAATTACGGTGAGTGTTCATCACTCGAGTTTTGCTACATGATGCCAGAAAGTTGGCAGAACCAACAATTAAACGCACAAGTGGAAAATGAGAAAGATGTGAGAGCAATGAACTACCCAAGTAGGCTGTTTTCTTGGAAGAACAGTTGATGAATGCTCGCTTTTGTGTGAAGGATGTTTGATGTCGTGTTCCAGGGTGGCGGAGTATATTCCTCCTCGACCACTGTTCCCGAAGAGAACGGATGGGGCGCAGAGAGTGAGTCTTCATACACGATTTTACATCCCAAGTTTATTGATTACTTCTGAGGAGTGGCACCTCGTCCTGTTTATCTGAGCATAAGCAAACGTAAACACTCATTTACTTTCTCCTCGGGAGGTATTGCCATTCAGAAAAGAAGGAAGCTTAAGTTGTATGCAACAGGGTCCGTTTGCATACAGCTACGAAAAATCCAAGTCTATCATTGTTATATTGTAATTCGAACATCATAATTGTGTGACCTGATCCAGCAAAAGGTACACATAGTCGGATTGAGGATTATTAGATAATAGCACGAAGAACTACAAAACTAGAGCTTTAAAGTATTGCAAGATTTATAGAAATCGGATAATTCAAAATATAGTAAGAGCAAATTGTAATCGACTACATGCAAATCAGTATTTTTCCGAAAACGGCCGTTGGAGTTGACGGAGCCAGTGAGTGAAAAGAGTCTTCAGCAACGGGGAGGTTCATGCGTTGTACAATATAATTTGTCAACAGGATTACATGTGAGCGAATATATCTAAGTGCCGGGGTCGGTTGTACAGTTACTGAAAAGAAGAGTAGAAGACAAGCAACCGACTGTTTCTTTCAAAAAAAGAAAGAAACAGTCGGTTGCTTGTCTTCTACTCTTCTTTTCAGTACATGTGAGCGACACAGAGCAAGCATAGACAGACTGCCGATGTCAGAATTACGTAATATACAGCAGTTACGATGTCGTTAAAGATTCGATCTTCAACTCAATCCACCAGAATCGGTGCTTTCCTGACCACACTGACAACTCATCACTGCTCTACAACTGTAAATTAAACCACTTTTTAGGTTGATTAATTTCAAGACTCTCGGAGATGCCCAAAAAATTGTCCCAGAGGTAACAAACAGCTAAGACTCAACTTCGACGAAAAATCATGTTAGAGACTTTACTCGTGTCTTCAGGCATTTCGGTGTAGCGAGTTTGAGTACCTTGTGCCGGATCAGGTTATACGGTTTTCCCTAGCATTTGTCGTTGTTTTTCGAAGGCTTGTGCCGACAACCGCGACTTTTTTTAAACCAAGGAGAATAATATCGATTACTGCTCAATTGCGCCTGCAGACTGAAACGTTTTGTGTTTCTCCTACCATTTGTTTTAACTTTTGCTTTCTTGTCGTTTCAGGCTGTTGATGATTATCATTTTCAAATTGCTAGTGTGGCCAACCTCATTTTAGACGAATTTCGGTGAGTTGAACTTAAACTTTTGTTTCCTTCTTTTTTTATATATATAAAGGATTTCAAGTCCCACTCTATAGTTATGCCTTGGGTTGACATAGTGAGTGAGTGCATGGGTGGGTGGGTGGGTGAGTGAGTGAGTAAGTGAGTGAAAGATATCCGACAGGATTTAACACAAACTGTATTTCATCTCTCAAGCCATCAGATACCTGATGTATTGTTGGTCGGGATTAGTGGCCAGTTCAATCAGTGTTGGCTTCTGCGTGGTGCCTGAGGTCGGTAAAATGCAAAGAAACCTCACACATTTCTTGTGAATCTAGCTGTTCTTACGTCAGCTGCAGAGCTTTTCTCAAGGAATTGTTGTTCAGACTTGCAGGGAATTGACCCACCGACATAAAAGTAGGACTTCATTTGCTGCATGCCACCGACATGAGTGGTCTACCTCAATGAAACTCTGTTAACCACGAATTTTACGATCAATGAAAAGCGGTGAACGGCGTCATTGCACATCGGTTCCAACAGCCACGAACTCTACACATGCTTATGATTACCATCTGCGGCCGAAGTTTTGTAGTTAGAAACGATTTTTCATCTACATGCCTTTTCTTTGAAGTGCAAATATTTATTGGGACACTGGTTTGAACATGACTGACCGAAAAAACAGAGTAGTGTCACCAGACTTTTGATTATTATTTGTGAAATCTGGGTAGGATGGACAACGGCTTTATCAGATGTCCTGATGGCCAGCGTTAACCTTAGACTAAGCAGACATATTTATTTCCCCAAACCACTGCTGCAAGATTGCGAGAGAGATCCAGTGTCTATTAGTGAGAAATTGTGCATGATTTTACAACGACAGAAGAGCAATCGGTAGTTCTACAAATGAGCGTTTTGCATGTGCACCGAAGAAAAAATGACGACTTTATTGACTTGTGTGAGGGTTTAGAGCAGTGGTTGCTGGGCGGAAATGTTTCAGTGAAATGCTGGGAAAATAGACCCGGCCAAAATCGTTAAATCATTTTTGTGAAATCAAGAGTTCACTAGAATATCTGCTCGCCCACGAGGAAAGGTACATTTCATGAGCCAGAAACTGTTTCTGTTTCACTTTCTGTCGGCTTAGCCAGCAGAGACCGTGTATTGACGGTATTTGTGGTGGAAACGGGAGCTGAGGCTGCCTCTCTGTTTGCAGAGAACTTTTTGGAGATGAACTCAAGGAGAAAAACAACACAAGCGATGCCATGGAAGCTAGGTGAGCGTTTCTGTTCTCAAATTTCAGACATGAAATGTCATTAAATTTGCCTTTAACTCGGCATTTTTATGGGATCAACTGATTGCAGTTCATCAATTCTAAAGAATAAGTCACTCTTTACAGGAAGTAAATCAATTTTGTTTTCGAAGTTTAGTGAAAGCTGTCATGATTAGAATATCTCAGGTTTTGAGCCATATGGAAAATGAGTCGTTAGAAACGCACGCACGCACGCACACCCGCACACACCCGCACACCCACACACACACACACTCACACACACACACACACACACACACGCGCGCGCGCGCGCACGCACGCACATTCAGATACACACATACTCACTTATTCTTTCCTTCTCTCTCTGTCTCTCTCTCTCTCTGTCTCTCTGTCTCTCTGTCTCTCTCTCTCTCTCTCTCTCTCTCTGTCTCTCTCTGTCTCTCTGTCTCTCTCTCTCTCTCTCTCTCTCTCTCTCTCTCTCTCTCTCTCTCTCTCTCTCTCACACACACACACACACACACACTCACACACACACACACACACACACACACACACACACACACACACACACACACACACACACACACACACACACACACATACGCACGCACGCACGCACGCACACACACACACACACACACACACACACACACACACACACACACACACACACACACACACACACACACTCACAAACACGCACGCACGCACGCACGCATACACACACATCACACTCACAAACACACACACACACACACACACATGCACGCACGCACACATACATACACACGCACACATACAAACAAACGCACGCACACACGCACCCCCCCCCCCCCCCACACACACACACAGGCTAATTTGGATAATGTGCCTTTCTGTTGATGTCTGGTAGTTGACGTGACCGGAAGAAAAAAAAAATGAATTCAAAACATAATAGACAGCAGGTTTATTTATAAATTGTCTGTTACCTATAATGATTTACGAGGAAAATTTAGGGATGCTCACTGATTTACGTCTGACCTGTTTCCTTTCAGGCGGCAAAAGATGCTGTACGCATTGAACTCATCGGGCAAGTACTTTGCCTTCAAGGAGCAGCTCAAACACTCCGTGGTGAAGATAGTCCGCGAAAAATACCTGAAGACGACAAATTTCAATGACAGACAGGAGCTGCAGGTAGGTCTAGAGAACCTTTCCCAGTAATGAATGAAATTTCAGTTCTTTTGTTATCACGCCATTAATCTTTCCTCGCCGTTTTTGACTCACATGCGAAGCAAAAGTGAGTCTATGTACTCACCCGTTTCGTCCGTCCGGGTGTCCGGGCGTCCGAAAACTTTAACATTGGATTTTTCTCGGAGAATATTAAGTCTATCAATACCAAATGTGGCATGATGGTGTATGATGACAAGGCCTCAAAAAACATACATAGTGACTTGTCCTTGCTTCAAGGTCAAGGTCGCAGGGGTCATAAATGTTGTCTAAAAAAAGTCATTTTTCACATTTTCTCAATTTTTTCTGAAGTTTTTGAGATTGGATACCTGACCTATATATGGTATATAGGGCAAAGTAAGCCCTATCTTTTGATACCAGTTTGGTTGACCTTGCTTCAAGGTCAAGGTCACAGGAGCTCTTCAAAGTTGGATTGTATACATATTTTGAAGTGACCTTGACCCTGAACTATGGAAGATAACTGTTTCAAACTTAATAATTATGTGGGGCACATGTTATACTTTCATCATGAGACACATTTGGTCACATATCATCAAGGTCAAGGTCACTTTGACCCTTATGAAATGTGACCAAAATGGGGTAGTGAACCACTAAAAGTGACCATATCATGGTAGAAAGTGCCAATAATCACCATTGTGCTTCCTATGTCTTGAATTAACAGCTTTGTGTTGCATGACCTTGGATGACCTTGACCTTGGGTCAAGGCCATATGTATTTTGGTAGGAAAAATGTGTAAAGCATTTCTTAGTGTATGATGTCATTGGTAGGTTTAGTTGTTTGACCTTGACCTTGAAGGTCACCTGAATGTCAAGGTCATATAAAGGTCAAGGTCAAGCATGTGAGTCGTATGGGCTTTGCCCTTCTTGTTAAGAATGTGGTTTTATTAAATTCTCAAATACACATGTGCATGTGCACACTTTTCTCATGCTTGTAAGAGTTAGTGTTATAACGCCGTTTGCCTGTGGATGTTGTTAAGAGTGAAACGCCAGCATTTTTGTTCTTCTACGCCCTTCGTTCTGCGTCGCGTATTGGACTAAACACTTTTTGACTCACATGCGAAGCAAAAGTGAGTCTATGTACTGAGCCGTGTCGTCCGTCCGTCCGGGCGGGCGTCCGTCCGTCCGTCCGTCCGTAAAAAACTTAAACGTTGGATTTTTCTCAGAGACTATTAAGTCTATCAACACCAAATGTGGCATGTTGGTGTATGATGACAAGGCCTCAAAAAACATACATAGTGACTTGACCTTGCTTCAAGGTCAAGGTCACAGAAGCCATAAATGTGGTCTCAAAAACAGTCATTTTTCACATTTTCCCAATTTTCTCCCACGTTATTGAGAATGGCGACCTCAGCTACAAGTGGTATATAGGTCAAAGCAAGCCCTATCTATTGATACAAGTTTGGTTGACCTTGCTTCAAGGTCAAGGTCACAGGAGCTCTTCAAAGTTGGATTGTATACATATTTTGAAGTGACCTTGACCCTGAACTATGGAAGATAACTGTTTCAAACTTAATAATTATGTGGGGCACATGTTATGCTTTCATCATGAGACACATTTGGTCACATATCATCAAGGTCAAGGTCACTTTGACCCTTATGAAATGTGACCAAAATGGGGTAGTGAACCACTAAAAGTGACTATATCTCATGGTAGAAAGTGCCAATAAGCACCATTGTGCTTCCTATGTCTTGAATTAACAGCTTTGTGTTGCATGACCTTGGATGACCTTGACCTTGGGTCAAGGTCACATGTATTTTGGTAGGAAAAATGTGTAGAGCATTTCTTTGTGTATGATGTCATTGGTAGGTTTAGTTGTTTGACCTTGACCTTGAGGGTCACCTGAAGGTCAAGGTCATGTAAAGGTCAAGGTCAAGCATGTGAGTCGTATGGGCATTGCCCTTCTTGTTTTTCATGTAAGACATAATTAAAGAATATGTCATCTTCATACTTATCGTCGAAGTAGTCGTAGTTGAAGAAATCAAAATCATCATCATTTTCATCATCATCATCATCATCATCATCATCATCATCATCATCATCATCATCATCATCATCATCATCATCATCATCATCATCATCATCATCATTATCATCATCATCATAATCATCATCATCATCGTCGTCGTCGTCGTCGTCATCATCATCATCATAATCTTCATCATCATCACTACCATAACCACCACACCTCCAGCATCACAGCCACGTCCACTGGTCCTCACCCTCAACCACCACCCCCTCTCCCCCAACCCCCCTACCCTTACCACCATCAGGAAAGTGGTGGGCAGCCCCTGAATGCCTGTCTTGTACTGCAGACTTTCCTGAGCGAGCTGTACGTGTACCTCGTGGACCAGATGCACGTGTCCTTGGGCACGGTTCTGGCTCTGGAGGATCAGCCCCCAATCCCCGAACCTCTCACGGATGCTACGCAGCTCAAGCACTTTGCCAAGGAGGCTCAGATCAACGAAAACTACGAACTCGCTGCCAAATACTACCAGGAGGTGAGAGAGATGGAGAGAGTGAAGTACTGTAGGGAGAGAGACGGAGGCTAACGAACAGGCGGAAGGACGGTCGGACTGGCGGGAGAGCGACGGACGAATGGTCGGACGAAAGAGAGAAGAGACAGAAGGACTTATGGGAGAAAAGACGCTAGGACGGATGGACGGACGAAGACCGTCGGAAGTGAAGACACAATGGTTGGCATAGAAAGAAGCATACAGAAGCACTGACAAGAGGGCCCGAAGCAGACAGCCAAAGAAGTGGAATAGAACATATCACAAGAAAAAAAAGACCGGATACGACTTGCATCCATTCATTCGTTCAATAATTCATGCTGTCATTCACTCATTTGTGTGTTAGCCCATCCATTCATTCGTTTATCTTACAGCGGATTGCAAGAGAGAAAGCCAATGCCGACCACTGGCTGGACTACGGCATTTTCAATATGTACATCAATGACGTCACTAAGGTAGGATCACTGTTTCCTAATTTTCTTATCCTCCTGTCTGGTTTCCTAGTCTTTGATAAGTGAATGGAAAGAAAATGGGACGTTTCCTGTGAGCAGTCAGTGGAGAAATGGTCGGGTGATGATCATGTTGATCAAGAGGTGTTGATTTTAGTTCAATACGTAGGCTACTTGTAATGATGACGAACAGTGACTCTTATCGACTTTAGACAAGCAACTTCTGGCACAGCACGGCGAGTTTGACGACCTGCGCGCTGTGATTTTTTTCTTCCCAGACTTTTGCGAATATGGTAGATAACATACGAATCAGTCAGTCAATCAATCAATCAGTAAGTCAGTCAGTCGTTCGTTCGGTCGGTCGTTCTTTCGGTCGGTCGGTCGGTCGGTCATTTAGTCAGTCAATTAATCACTCAGTCAACCAACGAAGCAACAGTCAGTCAACTAACCAGAGAAGCTGCGAGAGCAGAAGTAGATGATGGATAAACGTATTAATTCTTCAAATGAATATGGCACTGCCTTAACCATGTGGTTCAAAGAACCAGAACAAGAACTGGGCTTTGTAAGTGAATGGCCTATCGAGGAAAGTCTATTCTCTTTTTTATACCTTCTGTTCCCATTGAACAGCAAGCCTCTACGGCCAAAATCGTCACCTGTCAACATGGATTAGGCGACTGTCAGTAGCTCCTGCTCTAGCGAAAGAGGTAGCCTCGAAAAAAGCAGTTTACCCAACTTACTCGTCTCTGTCGTGCTGAGCCCTGCACATTCACAGAAGTTGTTTTTCCCTCCCATCGTTCGCACTCTCTTCATTTTTGTCTGCCATCAAGATCGGAATGCTAAGGCTGTATCTGCCTCATGTGCCGGGCCCAACACAACAATGACAGATGAAAATGTTTGGCTGATAAAATTACACTTATCCTTTCTCATAAACTGTTTGGACATAACAGTTATTTTGATAGATATATCCATTTCTCACAGAGCAGAAGTAATCACTTTGTTCAGATTGCCAAACGCACCACGTGTCTTCTCAGATCAAAAAATCAGATCAGGGATAGAACCACGGCACTGCGCCTCGCACATCGTCCAACCCTAAAGCATGATCGCCTATTTCCGCCTGTCAAAAGACATGGTTTCAACAAGCGAGTAAAGGCCGAGGGGCTGACCGTGTACTCATGCAAGAGGGGAGAGCACTGGGGGTGGGATGGCAGGAACTGGTATATATTATAAGCTAAAGAAAAAAAATTAGTAGGCGAATGTTCACTCTCACTGGTTTTGCATGGAATGTTTTTTTTAATGGATACCTGCCAACCACAGCAATCTGCGCCGAGTAGTGTCTGTTTTCTGTCCTTTGTTCTTGTAAACCAAGAGAGCACCCGCAACCTGAGTCCACAATCCATAGGCTCTTTCCAGGCAACTACTGATTTTTACCTTTTCCCACAAGAGAAACAAACGCACTGTCACGAGTCCCTTTTTGACTCACATGCGAAGCAAAAGTGAGCCTATGTACTGAGCCGTGTCGTCCGTCCGTCCGTCTGGGCGTCCGTCCGTCTGGGCGTCCGTCCGGGCGTAAAAAACTTAAACGTTGGATTTTTCTCGGAGACTATTAAGTCTATCAACACCAAATGTGGCATGATGGTGTATGATGACAAGGCCTCAAAAAACATACATAGTGACTTGACCTTGCTTCAAGGTCAAGGTCACAGGAGCCATAAATGTGGTCTCAAAAACAGTCATTTTTCACATTTTCCCAATTTTCTCCCACGTTATTGAGAATGGCGACCTTAGCTACAAGTGGTATATAGGTCAAAGCAAGCCCTATCTTTTGATACCAGTTTGGTTGACCTTGCTTCAAGGTCAAGGTCACAGGAGCTCTTCAAAGTTGGATTGTATACATATTCTGAAGTGACCTTGACCCTGAACTATGAAAGATAACTGTTTCAAACTTAATAATTATGTGGGGCACATGTTATACTTTCATCATGAGACACATTTGGTCACATATCATCAAGGTCAAGGTCACTTTGACCCTTATGAAATGTGACCAAAATGGGGTAGTGAACCACTAAAAGTGACTATATCTCATGGTAGAAAGTGCCAATAAGCACCATTGTGCTTCCTATGTCTTGAATTAACAGCTTTGTGTTGCATGACCTTGGATGACCTTGACCTTGGGTCAAGGTCACATGTATTTTTGGTAGGAAAAATGTGTAAAGCATTTCTTTGTGTATGATGTCATTGGTAGGTTTAGTTGTTTGACCTTGACCTTGAAGGTCACCTGAAGGTCAAGGTCATATAAAGGTCAAGGTTAAGCATGTGAGTCGTATGGGCTTTGCCCTTCTTGTTACTGAGACTTTTTCCCCGAGAGACAACTACACCATCCAATCAAAAGATACCACAATACAGGAAATGAAATAGAACAAATACAATTTATTATACAAACCAACACAACACAAATCCTAATATGCATCTGCGCAACCACTACGCCGAGCTGATCAACACATCAACAAAGTAAACCCCTTTCCTTCATCAAACCAACAACCTCCAACCCTCAACCACACCCACTCAGAATATACACCACATAATAAAACCACAACAAACAAAACCACCCCCAACTTCCCCAAAGCCAGACCTTGCACTGCAGCAATCTATCCCCACATCTCCAGGTCAACACTAACTCTGCAACCACAAGGCCAACAACCCCAGTCAATTTCAACCACAACAATACCAATCTCAGTAACTGTCAATCACATCAACCAATCCCCACCGGTCACCACTACACTGCAACCCCAGCAGTACCAATCTCAATAAATGGCAATCACATCAATCAACACCCCCATGTCACCACTACACTGCAACCACAGCAGTACCAATCTCAATAAATGGCAATCACATCAATCAATACCCACAGGTCCCCAATACACTGCAACCACAGCAGTACCAATCTCAGTAAATGGAAATCACATCAATCCATACACACTTGTCCCCACTACACTGCAACCACAGCAGGAACAATCTTAGTAGACTGCAAACACAAAAATCAACACGGAACGATGAATACACAAACTCAATACAAATCCAACACGCTCACCAATCCACTGTAGACACAATGCTCAACTCCGTCAGACAAACAAATATTAGAGCATCAGATCACGACAATATCCAACTTAACACCATCCTAAGGTGCACAACAATTACCAGTCACTATCATGACCTGCGCCACCCCGACCCAAATCAAAGAACAACCAAAAATACAAATCACTAGCGTGACCCGTGCCACACCAACAACCAATCACTGGTCATACAGACAAACCAATCCAACAAAACAATACAAGACCTGGCCGGAATTCACATTATCTTAACACTCCGCCTCCCCTTCAATTGGTACTCACGGAAGCTCTCATTCCTCCAACACGACACTGGGGAATACACTCTGGCAGGTCGATACTATCCACACGATAATTATCCACTCTGGTTCACACAGTGTCACCTGACTTTTAACAATCCAAAAGATCAGGCTCTCCCCGAAACCAACTCCAACACCCCTCTCGTCTCGCCCGACAGCAGGCAGTCCCTCTCCCCGATCCTCTCACTCCGGCCCTCTACCCCGGTCTCCCCCGATTTCCTCCCACCGGCCTCTTTCTCAAACCTCTCGTGAGCCTCTTTCGAACAACTTGCACGGACCACCTCGTCTTGGTTACTCTTCCGTACTATCCCGTGCTCGTTGTGAGGTCTTCTCCTCCTCACCTCTTTTCCCTGCACGAGGTACCTTTCCTAACGCGGCCAACCTTTTCCCCGAGTTTTCCGCCAGGAGGTTAAAGGCCCACCTACATCGCCTTCTCAAAACTTCGCCGTGTGACACGCACTTCAAGAGAACTTATTAGCAACGCCTGCTGATCTGTGAAAGAATTGATGCATGGCGATTAGTCATCGTACGGTGAGAAGGAACACGTTGTCAAAGGTTACTAAGCCAAAACCAGCCGGCGACCTTGATATTAGAATCAGCATGAACAAGATGTTCTCTAAAAGTCGCTGCAATCACAGAAAAACATGGATTAACAGTGCAAAGTTTATGCTGAAAGGTCTTGCTCAGACTTTCGTCGTGTCCGTCCGTCCGTAGGTCTACTTAAGCGTCTGAGAAAGGCTTTTTAGCTTAAAATTTGCGCTGTTAAGCCATGTTTGTCTGTGAATACAGCGATCCTTACGGGATACCTTGCTTGTACTGACTCGCTGCCAAGTGTTCATACGCCTTCATATAATGTTCTCTGCCTGTTACTACAGTAGTATATTCCAGTTACTAACAAACCTTTATCCTCTTCATTAAAGTGTTGCCAGCATTTGGTAGCCTTATGCTCGTACCTTGTGTTTACTGTGTTCTCGTGTTTTATAACTGATTACTGAATTCTGACCGAATGAATCAATGAGGAATATGTACATTTATGAGAGAATACATTATAGTGCTCATGTTCGAAATGATAGTTTATCGAGAAAAATGTTAACTTTCCTAAATACTCTCACGTTTCGCTCAATGCTTTCTATTCGAATATGAAATGTAGACCAGAAATTGTCGTTGAATGCTTAAAAGAACATCCTTATTTGATATTTCAGGCTGAGGAATGCTTCAAGGAGTGTGTTTCCATCAACCAAAAGCATCTCCAAGGGTAAGAGAGGATGCTTTAAAGAATATGTAGTTAACTTGCATACTTTTTCGAAATACAATCGCTTCTTCATGTTTGAACTAAATGTGCATCAGACATGAGCAAGATTTCTTTGCAAATTGTTTGTGGTTGAGGAACCAGAAAACAAAAGATCAATACATGCCAAACCCTGGCGTCTTTTCGGTGGGTCTCTGCTTTCACTGCCTCAGAGATCTTCACTGAATAAGTGATTTTGAGAGATCCATGAATTTATGTTTGAACTACCAAGCTTGATCCTCTGGTCATATTAAGAAAGAGTGCTACAGTGTATTTGTTTTCATTTTTCTTATCTGAAACCAGACAGATTTGTGTCGCATGTAGATGAAAAAGGCTAGAGTTAAAAATAAAGCACTAGAATGGATGTAAAGAATCGAAAATTCTTTGTTTCCTACGTTTCTGTATGAAGCGACAACATGCGCGACTCTGTTGGAGCAGACTGTTGCTGTACGGCGTGGTTGCCACCATGGCTGAAAAGAACGAAGTTGCCGAAACCTTCTTTGAGGCGGCCACCTGCGTGGATCCCAAGAGCATCCTCGCCTGGACAATGTTGGGTACGTTGCTTGCCTCAAGGCTTGAGTGAACTCCCATAGCGACCACTTGGTCAGTACCTTGAAGCCTCTTGCCATTCACCCATGCAGGTACTAGGTTTGTGACACCTCGCCACAAAATGAGACCCTTGGAACCTTTCGCAGAGTCTGCTTTGTTTATGAGGTCTAACAGTAACAAAATGTAGCTCTTCAATGGTGCAAAAATGGTCGAACTTGGATGAGAAATGAGTGAGGTAAAATCTTGCTTGACTAAACACTCTAGTGCCTAATAACGCCTTTGAGAGAAAAACACCCGTATAAAAACGGAATGCTATTCCACACATTTTGACAGCTGTATGTCGAAATCGTGTGATTATGCACGAATAAACGTTGATTTCTGTAAGAGCTGTTATGTGTAGCATCAAAGAAAGAACAGAGAGCTCAAATTCATTTTTCAAATATCTCAAAATTGATGGAGTTAACACCTACCCATGTTCTGCGCCGACATCTCCAATCAAGCTAGGCTGCTGTGTGTTTCATTTTGTCGTGAGGGGTCACAATTGTGTGTTTTGGATAAAAGTTCTGATTCACGAGCGTCTTCTCCCCCTACTGTCCTTCAGGCACTCTCGGTCCAGGGGATGCTTTAGCAACTGCCTTTTGCTGTATCCCAAATCAACATTTTGTTTCAAAACCCTTCCTCCAGGTTCTGTTCATTCGTATATTGCCTCTTGTCTTAAAACTTGCATAACCCACCATGCTTTGAAGTTAAAGGAAAGAAAGTAAGATTTTGTTTTGCATCACTCGAAAAAGTAGGTTGTGATTTCAGAGGACCTACGACATTTGAAGAAATGAGTTTTGTTTGTATACTGTCAGAGTTGTAGCCTACTTTAGCTATGTTAGGAAAAGTGTTTCCTTGCATGAGTTCGGGGTGGTTTGTCCTGCGACTATGTTAGCAATGAGATTTCCTATTCAAGCTTTCATGGTTCCACGGCGCTGTGAGCAACCTGATTTCCTCTATGTTTTCAGGATTGTACTGCAGCAGTTTGAGCAACTTCATTTCCTTTCTGTTTTCAGGACTGTGCTGCAGCAGTTTGAGCAACCTGATTTCTACTGTGTTTTCAGGGCTGTACTGCAGCAGTTTGAGCAACCTGATTTCTACTGTGTTTTCAGGGCTGTGCTGCAGCAGTTTGAGCAACCTGATTTCTACTGTGTTTTCAGGATTGTACTGCAGCAGTTTGAGCAACTTCATTTCCTTTCTGTTTTCAGGACTGTGCTGCAGCAGTTTGAGCAACCTGATTTCTACTGTGTTTTCGGGGTTGTGCTACAGCAGTTTGAGCAATGAGATATCCTGTGCATGTTTTCAGGGTTGTTCTACAACGATGTTAGCAATGTTTATGCGGACCACCACTAATTGGTATCAATAGGCATGTAAAGAAAAGCAAAAAAAAAGATCTGCATTTATGAATGGCCACAGCCGAGCCTCAGTTCTGGTTACTAAAAGCTACAACTCTTCACCCAGTTTAATGTGGTAATGAGAGAGGTGAGCGAGTTCAACTCCATTTGGGGGACACCACGGCCATTGCAAGGGAGAACCTGCGATTAAAAAACCCACGCGAAAAAGCATGGCTCCTTCCATTCCATTGTCACTGGGGACTCGACAAAAACGATTGGCTATGTGGTACATAGAAAGCAAATTAGATAGGATCTAGTAAAGTGAGGATGCATAGTGAGGTACTTGGCTGGAAGGTTACAAGTTGCAATGGATGATGGGTTGGTACTTCCAGTTGTAACATCTATACACAGCTACGGAAAGGAAAATATTTACAATATACATCACAACAAACGTGTAAAATGAGGTATTTCTGCAAGTACAGCTCTGATGCGTTGCAGTAAATACAGGTCAACGAGAAGTAATCATAATCTACAATAGCACGGAAAAGTTACAGGAAAAATTCGCAATGAGGAAAATGTCTGTGTAATGAACATGAACATTGTTTAGATGGGTGGATGGAGGAGTATGAGG
>JAWQFJ010003148.1:87500-105000 GCA_034096865.1 Theodoxus fluviatilis | reverse complement strand
TGTGATGAGGTGCACCTATCACCGAGTGTATCGTACATCTACTGTGTCCATGTCATAAGGTGCACCTATCACAAAGTGTAGTGTACATCTGCTGTGTTCATCCTCTATTGACATATCCCTTCTTCTGTCTCTTCCCACCCCCAATCCTGTGTGTCAGACCTCTCTCCAACCCCCCTCCCCCATCCTTTCTGTAAGGCAAGCTGACCAGCTGACCGCTCTGTGACCCCCCCTCTACTGTGGTCTGATTGTTAGTGCAGCTGCCCTGTGAATCACTCCTTGCATTAGCGTGACCCCTGGCTAGTGCGCATTCCTCCCACTCTGGCATCTGAATTGTAACATTTTGAGTATAAATCTAATGTTTCCTCTCAAGTAAGACAACCACTTGCAACGGCATATGATTCATTCAATAGACGGTGTTATGCTGAATGAGGCAACATTTGTAAGAAGTAATTTCAAAGCGAGTTCAATGAAGTAATTCCTGTTTCCTTCCAAATACAAGCACGACTTGGGAGCCATGGGTTAGGATCTGTGGAACAATCCATCCCCTGGCTCCTGTGAGGTCCGTGCATTCGCTTGATAATGGGGAGACGGCACACAGCCAGAGAGACCCCATTTCCATCTGGGTCAGAGAGCGGGAGACCCCATTCCATCTGGGTCAGAGAGACCAATTCACCACCCGGTCAAGAGGTTCATCTTACTAAGAGCTTGTACCAACGGCCAATAAAGTGATGGGAAAGTAACTCGACTTCGCCCCTGCGTCGTACTTGACTCCAACCTTACCACCGACCACCACATTTGGCGCTGCAGAGCAGGGTTGAAGCGAGTACTCTACCACCAATAATGGCCAACCAACCGCAGCAGCAACCTCAACCAGAAGCCCCACGCTTCATTCCACGCGAGCGGCGTATGCCCATCTTCTACGGAGAGGGCGACAGCATCACCGCCGAAGAGTGGGCGCAGGAAGTAAGACGTTACGCGAGAACCCGCGGTCTAAGAAATATGGAGGCCGCGGATTACGCCATTTCGCACCTCGAAGGCCCAGCACGGCGAGAAATTATCAGGAGAGGACAGGATGAAGACCTGGAGCAAGTGGTGCAGGTTATCCTGCAAGAGTTTGGCGACAAAAGAAGCACTGTCGCCCTCCGTCACGATTTCCAGTCCTGCCGCCAGAAAACCCACGAAGGGGTAAGGGAGTATGCGGACAGGCTGACGGATCTTCATAGGCGACTTGCATTGAAGATAGGAGGTGACGGTGACATCACTGACCGAGCCCTCTGTGAAGTGTTCGTGAACGGCCTAAGGCGCGGCCCCACACGGACCCAGTTATTGAAAAACATGCTGGCAGATGCGGACTTTAATTTTCGGCAGATGAGAGCTACTGCCAGCCAATGGGAACAAATCGAAGAGGAGGAATACACCAGCACAGCTACAGCTGCTCTAGCGGTCAAGCCGTCCCTTGAGGCCAGGGTGGACGAGCTGACCTCATCGCTCACTCGGTTACAGGCAGAGCTCAGCCATTCGAGCAGACCACACCGACAGTCGCAACCTCTACCAGTGAAATGCCAGTACTGTGGGAAGCCTGGACACGCTGCATTAGAGTGCAGATCCCGACTACGAGAGCTCCAGCACCGCCCCCCACAAGCAAACGTCAGGGGTTCTCAGCCCCGAGTCTGCTACAGCTGCCAGCAGCCAGGACATGTAGCGAGAGATTGCCCCACCCACACCGCCCCTGGACGGACATTCCGTAGGGAGACACCGACCCCTG
The DNA here is from genome assembly GCA_034096865.1 of Theodoxus fluviatilis. Lineage (NCBI taxonomy): Eukaryota > Metazoa > Mollusca > Gastropoda > Cycloneritida > Neritidae > Theodoxus > Theodoxus fluviatilis. The sequence goes on along the minus strand of JAWQFJ010003148.1, from coordinate 103,235 downwards.
CGTACCAGCTTCCGACACAGGGAAACGGACTCAACCCCCAGTAGTCGGCCGCACAGGGGGTAATTCCGAGAAGGCCGGAGAGTTCCCCACGTTCGGTTTAACGGGCAAGTCACCAACCGTGCTCGCTACTCTGGACAACATCCCTGTAAGAGCCCTGATCGACACTGGAAGCGAGGTTTCAACCATCACCGAAACATGGTTCAGGCAACATCTTCCCCCCACAGCACTGCAGCATCAGCAACTCGTCACCCTCAGAAGTGCCAGTGGTGATGAAATCCCTTACTGTGGCACGGTGACGCTGACAGTTACCGCCCTAGGACAGACATTCCCACATGGAGTCTTCCTAGTAGTGAAGGACTCAGCAATTTCTGCAGTTCGGGCAAGGAAAACCGAAGTACCAGCTCTATTGGGAATGAACGTGCTGCCTCACCTGACGTCGGGATTTCGCAACCACCCTACGAGCCTCCCAGCTGCTCTCCAAGCCATCATAGGGGAGATCAGCCTCCACCAGAAGCGTGTCAGCGGCGTTGCACGCATCGCTGGGAAAGAGACAGTCTATATTCCCGCGGGGTCAGTGATTAACGTGCGCATCACGGGCCCACCGTCATCGCGACCTCTACTGGCCGAACCTGCAGCTCATCCACTTCCAAATGGCGTGTGTCTTGTGCCATCTCTCGTCGCAGCGGACGTTGGACAGCGCTATGTCAGGTTGGTCAATTTCAACGAGGAGCCTGTCACTATAGCGCGCTATACACCCCTTGCCTTGTTAGAGGAAATTCACTGCATTTCTTCCAGCAATGACGAACGTCTCGCTGCAATGCTAAATTCTCAGCATACCGAGACTGACAGCTCCAGTGCCCGCGACACGGAAGACCTCATCTGCCCCGATTTTGATGGAACAGCATCGCAGCGACGTCAACTACGCGAGCTGATCAAACGACATCAGAATGTTTTTGCCACGGAAGACAACAAGTTGGGCTGCTGCAACATTGTCCGTCATCCCCTCAAAACAGTGGACGAAATACCCATCGCACAGCCTTACCGATCTATTCCACCGAAACTGTACGAGGAAGTCAAGGCACACCTGGAGGAGTTGTTAGAACAAGACGTCATCAAAGAGAGCCGGAGCCCCTACGCCGCACCTATTGTACTCGTCAGGAAGAAAGACGGTAGTCTGCGCCTGTGTGTGGACTATCGCCGCCTCAATGCCAAGACAGTCAGGGACGCCTATCCTCTCCCCCGCCTGCTCGAGACATTTGATGCCCTGGCCGGAGCGCAGTTCTTCTCGACCCTTGACCTCGCAAGCGGTTACCACCAGATAGCAATGGAGCGAGACGACCAACACAAGACAGCGTTTACCACGCCACTGGGGCTGTTTGAGTTCAACAGAATGCCATTTGGCCTCACGAACGCTCCTGCAACATTCCAAAGGCTAATGCAGACAGCGATGTCAGACTTTCTGTTCAATTTTGTGTTGGCTTATCTCGATGATCTTCTAGTGTTCAGCAAGACATTTGAAGAACACCTGACGCACCTGGACAAGCTGCTGACACGCATCGGAGAAACTGGCCTCAAGATCAAGTTGTCCAAGTGTCAACTCCTGCGTCGGGAGGTAACCTATCTGGGCCACACACTGTCGGCAGAAGGAATTGGGTGTCAAGAGGAAAAAATCGCTGCCGTGAGCAACTGGCCTACGCCTAAGACAACACGAGAGCTCCAATCCTTCCTGGGGTTCGTCAGTTATTACCGGCGATTCGTCAATAATTTCGCCCGCACCGCTGGCCCACTACACGACTTGGTGAACACCCACTCCGAGGGGAAGAAGGGAGGTCACAGGACCCGTGACGTCACAAGACACTGGAAGCAAGAGCACGAGAATGCCTTCCTCAGTCTGAAGTCGGCACTTACAGGAGCAGATGTCCTCGGCTTTGCAGATTTCCAGCGCCCATTCATCCTTGAGGTGGACGCCAGCCATGATGGGCTAGGTGCCATTCTATCCCAGGAGCAACCCGGCGGCAAGATCAAGGTGATCGCCTACGCTAGCAGACGCCTACGCCCCACAGAACGCAACTGTGACAACTACAGCAGCTTCAAACTGGAATTCCTGGCTCTGAAGTGGGCCGTGACAGAGAAGTTCAGACACTATCTGATTGGAAGTAAAGTAACTATACTGACAGACAATAACCCCCTCACCCACCTCCAGACAGCGAAACTTGGAGCAGTGGAACAGCGTTGGTGCGCAGAGCTCGCGAGCTTCAATTACGAGATAAAGTACCGCCCCGGAAAGTCCAATCCAGCTGACGCTTTGTCGCGCATGCCAACAGTTGCAAGCCCAGCACGGTCAGCAGGCACTGAAATCCCAGTTCACATTGCCTGCATCCAGGAAGTATGGTGTCAGTCTCTAGAGACCGCCGGTCCAAGAACAGAAGATGCGCAGACGACAGAGGGACCACCTGTCGCCCCATGGGAGCCCTGGAGCCACGCCTTCCTACCGAGCCACTCCCCGGCTGAATTGGCACGCCTCCAACATGAGGATTCCGCAACATTGCCTTTCATTCAGTCGTGGCCACATCTTCCCCCTCACTCCAGCCTGTCACAGGAAGCAAAGAAGTTGACAAAGCAGCACCCAAGGCTGATGATGTCAGACGGCGTCCTATATCGGCGCATCAAGGACCCGTGCCTCGGAAGCCTACAACAACTGGTGTTACCTGCCTCCCTACGCCCTGATGTCCTCGCGTCAGTCCACGACTGCATGGGCCACCAGGCAGTCCAGCGGACAACGGCCCTTCTGATGCAGCGTGTTTACTGGCCGAGAATGCACGAAGACACCAAGGATTACATCAACAACTGCAGACGATGCCAAGTTAATCGAGAGCCACGCCGCAAGCCCCCCACAGGTCACCTCCTCGCCTCTCGCCCTTTGGAAGTCTTAGCGATTGACTTTACGCTCCTTGAAGCAGCGTCAGATGGACGAGAGAATGTCTTAGTTATGACCGACGTCTTCTCCAAATTCACCCAAGCTGTCACCACCAGAGATCAGAAAGCTGAGACAGTCGCACGTGTTCTGCAGAAAGAATGGTTTGCGCGATTCGGTGTACCACAGCGCATCCACTCCGACCAAGGACGCAACTTCGAGTCACATCTGATCAAGGAACTCTGCGAGATCTACGGAGTGGAAAAGTCTCGTACCACACCTTACCATCCTCAAGGTAATGGGCAGTGCGAGAGATTCAATCGCACCATGCACGACCTCATTCGCAGTCTGCACCCAGAGCAGAAACGCAGATGGCCCGAACACCTACCCATACTAGTGTACGCATACAACTGTACTCCTCACGCCACAACAGGTTTCGCCCCCTTCTACCTCCTCTTCGGACAGAACCCCCGCCTTCCAGTTGACGCTCTCCTCGCCACCCCTGCAACTACCGTCTACGAGCCTTCAGAGTGGATCCGTCAACACCGGGTACGCTTGCAGCATGCTTATCGCTGCACTCGAGCCCTCCAACGCCATGCAGCTGAAGCCAGAGACCGCAGAGACGGGCAGTCACCAACTCTTCCTGACCTCCATCCCGGAGACTTCGTGTATGTCCGATCCCGACCCTCAGGAGTACGTGACAAGTGCGGGGACGTGTGGAACCCCAGCCTCTATATGGTCACAAGGCAGCCACACCCTCCTTCCCCCGTCTACGAGGTGCAACCAGCCTCAGGTGGCAATACGAAGTGTATACATAGAGTGGACTTAAAAGAGGCAGTTTCAGACGTGCCACAGCCAGATCACCCTGTCGCTGAGCGCCCTAGGATTGTGAGAGATCACTTTTACAATGAAGACAGTGACCAGGTGGTGCTAATAGCGCGGCCACGCCCAATCCCTCTGCCACGTCGGAACATTCCGACAAGGGCACAATCACCCACTGGAACATGTGACCCAGGATTGACCCCACCACCAGTGCCTGACCCATCTGGACCCTCTCCCCCTGATGCAGTAACCGGGAGCAGTGGAAACCTACGCCGGAGCACTAGAACTACAGCTGGCGTCCCACCAGTCCGCTTCCAAGACGCATACATGTTCTAGACATTGTATCGTTGTGTTTTGTTGTTGTGCTGAAAGACAGTGAGCTGTTTTGTGAGACACACGGATGCAATTTTCTTCATTGGAATGGAGACCCTTACTGTAAGTAATTCGTTTGTTCATTCATGTCATGCCACCTTGCTGCTTATCCATTTTCGAGCCACGAACAGTAGATTCACATTGAAGTTGTGTTATAACGATTGAAGTGTCCACCCGCCCCAGAGTTGATTAAGTCGGAAAGAGAACTGAATGAGACCGTCAGATCATGAGTGCCTGTCAAATACAGCCTATGCTTCTGAACGTGTGATCTCATGTCAGACAACGTTGTCAGTGTTTATTTTTATTCTGCTCTATTCATAGATTTCAAATGTACTTTGGGCCCTGATAATCGTCAGCCTTAGTCACATTTGTTGGTCAAATACCAGTCTTTGAACGTAACGAGCGAGTGTTGTTTTTTTTTTACGTCATGGTTGAATGTACCTTGGATTTTGGTCAAATACCTGCCTCGGATTCATTCTAGTGAACGGTCACGCCATGAACTGTGTATTTTGTTGTTTCAATCAGTGCGGACACTGATTCATTTTCACCGGGGGGCATGTGATGAGGTGCACCTATCACCGAGTGTATCGTACATCTACTGTGTCCATGTCATAAGGTGCACCTATCACAAAGTGTAGTGTACATCTGCTGTGTTCATCCTCTATTGACATATCCCTTCTTCTGTCTCTTCCCACCCCCAATCCTGTGTGTCAGACCTCTCTCCAACCCCCCTCCCCCATCCTTTCTGTAAGGCAAGCTGACCAGCTGACCGCTCTGTGACCCCCCCTCTACTGTGGTCTGATTGTTAGTGCAGCTGCCCTGTGAATCACTCCTTGCATTAGCGTGACCCCTGGCTAGTGCGCATTCCTCCCACTCTGGCATCTGAATTGTAACATTTTGAGTATAAATCTAATGTTTCCTCTCAAGTAAGACAACCACTTGCAACGGCATATGATTCATTCAATAGACGGTGTTATGCTGAATGAGGCAACATTTGTAAGAAGTAATTTCAAAGCGAGTTCAATGAAGTAATTCCTGTTTCCTTCCAAATACAAGCACGACTTGGGAGCCATGGGTTAGGATCTGTGGAACAATCCATCCCCTGGCTCCTGTGAGGTCCGTGCATTCGCTTGATAATGGGGAGACGGCACACAGCCAGAGAGACCCCATTCCATCTGGGTCAGAGAGCGGGAGACCCCATTCCATCTGGGTCAGAGAGACCAATTCACCACCCGGTCAAGAGGTTCATCTTACTAAGAGCTTGTACCAACGGCCAATAAAGTGATGGGAAAGTAACTCGACTTCGCCCCTGCGTCGTACTTGACTCCAACCTTACCACCGACCACCACAGACTGCTGAAGAGGAAAGACAGAATTTAGAGCGTTCGAACGAGAGAGAGAGAGAGAGAGAGAGAGAGAGAGAGAGAGAGAGTTGGGGAGGGAGGGGGGGAGAGAGAGAGAAAACGAACGAACGAACGAACGAACTTTATTTTACAAGGGTAGTGACTTAGGCAGTAGTGCCTTTCTTACATTCAGCCCTTGAGGGGGGGAGAGAGAGAGAGAGAGAGAGAGAGAGAGAGAGAGAGAGAGAGAGAGAGAAAGAGAGAGAGAGAGAGAGAGAGAGAGAGAGAGAGAGAGAGAGAGAGGTTGTCTTGTGCATGATCAAACATGCTACTTCAGGCCAGTGCGCGTGAATTCTTATGACCAATGTGACTGCTATAACACAGCCCGAAATGCAACGTCTCTCAAATCAAAAGGCCTGCGATATCACACCTCCCAAATCAGAACCCGGTTGAGAGATGTATTCCGTTGCGACAATTGGAGCTGTGCCCAGAGCTTGCCACGCTGACTTTCTCATTTGCACAAGGTCAACCTCCACCCATGCTGTTCTTGAGGCCCACGGCAGGCTTTTCTTGTTAGTCAGAGCCTGTTTGACCCGTGTTGTCCATGTCACACCTCCCTGACGTTTTCTCCGCAGCTTGCAACAGCGGGGCTCCCACGTCCGCTCGAAAGGAAATGGGGTCCCGACCTGTCAGTCAGCTGAAGAGCAGTCACGTTGGATCGCCGGTTCCTGACGAGAACGAAGACTTTCCACCCAGAGAACCGACGCCCGTCCCCACATCCTCCATCTTCATGCACTCCATCGAATGGCTTCTCCAAGTCCACGCCGTGCCGGTACGTGTGTGCGTGCGTGTGTTTGAGTATATATATATGTGTGTGTGTGTGTGTGTGTGTGTGTGTGTGTGTGTGTGTGTGTGGTTGTGTGTGTATATATGTGCCATTGTGTGTGTATGTGTGTGTATATGTCATTGTGTGTGTATGTGTTCGTATGTGCGTGTATCTGTCATTGTATGTGTTTGTGTACGTGTGTGTGTATATGTGTGTGTGCGAGAGTACGTGCGTGTGTAAGTGTGTGTACGTGCGTGTGTGTGTGTGTGTGTGTGTGTGTGTGTGTGTGTGTGTGTGGTTATGAATCGAGATATTTTATATTTAAGTAAGTTCATTGTCCACTTTAGGAGCCAACCAGGCCTCAAAGCTCTCTCTTAAACCAGCCAGGCTTTGGAATGTGGTGCCGAACATGAGAATTGGACAGAACAAAGAGACGCTAACATTCTGCTGCACATTGTGCCGAGAATAGAATTGGTCAGTGGAGAGAACAGAGACACTAATGTGGTAATGCACAGATGGTGCCTAGAGTGTGATTGGTCAGTGGACGGCACCCAAAACTATAAAGCCTCCACCGTCTTTCTTTCTCTCTCTCTCTCTCTTACCCCCTACCGCTTGGGCGTGCAGTGCACGCGCTGTGACTGCGCCCAAGGTCAAACAGAGATGGAAAGAGGGAACGCCAGAAACCCCCTTACCCATAGCCCTGCTGCCTCCCAAGACTCCTCTGACGCCATCCATCAAGGGTCCAGTCCACTCAGATGGGCGTGATTCGACACCTCCACCAGAAGACCAGAGTTATCAGGCTGCCACGCTTGGCCTGACCCCACAGACAGCGTCATGCCTGACCCACGGACAGCGTCGTGCCTGACCCCACAGACAGCGTCATGCCTGACCCACGAACAGCGTCACGCCTGACCTACGAACAGCCTCAACGCGGAGGGGAGACGTTCAACGCTACCCTCCCTTCCCCAAGCACCAGAATTCAAGATTCCCGGGCAGGCCCATCTCACCTGGCCCTACATGTTCATCCATCTACAACCCTGTTGAAAAGGCTCTACGCTCATCAGTGATCAGCTGAATTGAACGCTCACAGATAAGTGTAACCATTGAAAGGCTGGCTGGCTAAACATGGTATGACATAATACTTTGAATTAATTATATTAAGAATTATCATTATTACTTCCATATTATTAAAGTTATTTTAAAAGTCAAATTCCATCTACTTATCTTCTCTGTGCAGTCTCGTTCACCCCTTGATTGCATGGAAAGAAAGTGGGTGTTACAAGACGGCAAGATAAACCCCTAGACAATTTCTCTTAAGTGAGAGATCAAGAGCCCTGTCTCGTAACAGTGTGTGTGGGTGCTTGCATGCGTGCGTGTGTGTGTATGTGCATGTGTTTGTGTGAGTGTGCGTGTGCATGTGTGTTTATGTATGCGTGTTTGTATGTTTGAGTGTGTGTGTGTGTGCATGCGTGCGTGCGTGCATGTATGTGTATGCGTGAGTGTGTCTGTGTGTTTGTGAAACAGTGTGTGTGTGTGTGTGCGTGAAATGGTTTTGTGACGTGTTCTTTTTGTGTAAATCAGTGTATAACAGTATCATTGTGTGCATAAGGGCATCATGTATATGTGATTGTGTGTAAGCAAAGTATTCACTTGTGCATTAATACGAGTGGGATCGATGGGCAGTTTTACTGATTGCACACTGGATTTTCGTGGCTACTAAAATACCTCATTAAAACAAAGCATGGCAGAGTGGAAGGCCAAGCTCTTCCACTGGCTAAGAAAGAGGACCTGCCAATTTGGTTTTTGTTCCATGGGAAGGTATATTTCACTTCATAATCGCCGTGGACCTGTACTAGCAAAATGTGAATGCGAGGCGCATTATCTTCGCTTTTGAAAACACACGACTTTCTTAACTACTCTGTACGCCCCGATCCTAATTGCGAAGTGTCTGAATTGCTTTGTCTCTGTGAATCTCCATGTACCACTGCCTGTGTGACCTATAGAAGATGAGTTCGTAGAATCATAGTGGCTACCTCATGTTTCCCGCTCCAGAACACACAGTTCATGGAATGGTGCACACAGAACCTGACTGACTACCTCTTCTTTCCCATTCCAGTTCTCAGAGCGGGCCTTGGCCCACGAACTTCTGCAGCCAGAAGGAGGCCCTACAGCGCAGTACGAGATCGCTCTGGCCAGACTCCACCTTCAGAAGCGAGAGTTTCAGGAAGCCGAAGAATGTCTGCGAAATGCTCTCCAGTTTGAGTTCCAGGTACAGTTTTCTACCCGCAGAGGAGTAAAAGAAGGAGAAAGAAAAGAAAAAAGAGGTGTTGTTGTTTCTGTTGTTGTTATTGTTGTTGTTGTTGGTGGTGGTGGTATTAGTGGTGGGGAATGTGAAAGTCAAGAAGAATTAAGAAGAATAGGAAGAAGAAGCAACGGCAGCAACAGCAGCAGCAGCAACAGAGGAGGAGGAGGAGGAGGAGGAGGAGGAGGAGGAGGAGGAGGAGGAGGAGGAGGAGGAGGAGGAGGAGAAGGAGGAGGAAAAGGAGGAGGAGGAAAAAGTGTTGTCATGCTGATTATGATCATGATTATGTCAATTACAAACACTGAGAGTATCATTTGGTCGTCAAAGTCGGGCTCGGTCGTGCAAGGAACACTTTCATTTAGCAGCGCTTCTCTGAGGCGGGCAAGGGTGACACTCTCAGTGCTGGCATTCATTGCTTGTTGTCCACGTGAGTGACTGAAGCAAAGGTACAGCAGCCACTGCTCAGCATGAACTCTCCATTTCAGAACGGTGACGCGTGGTCCCTGTTGGGCCACGTGAAGTACCTGACGAGCAACCTTGACGAGGCTCGAGACTGCTACGAGAGGACCATCTCCTTCGTCAACCAGGCGTCAGAAATGCATTCCATCTACCTCCGCCTCGCCTCCATCTACCTGCAGGACCAACGGGTAAGCAAAGATAAGGAGAGCGAGAAAGACGGACGGACGGACAGACCAAACGAAGATGCAGACAGAACAACAGACGATACAGAAAAAGACAAACAGTTGGGTTGATGAATGTGGGTTTATGGTCTGTTGGTTATTCCAGGAAGTGTGAAGACATTTAGAGCCCAAATCGATGTTGATGGTTGATTTATGGACAAGTCAAGAGTCAATGCCCCTCGTCATTCGCCTTTCAGGAATTATTTCGGAGACGATGTTGGTCTATTCTCACCCCCGATCAACAGGGGAACGAAAACAGAAAGATTGAGAAGTGGTTCTTTTCTCATGGTCAAAAGAAAGTTCGTGGACCTAGTGGTATAAAACGATCAATCTCGCATTACTGTATATGTACATTAACGTGTTTCTTTAAACTTCAGTCGTAGTTTTGAAATTATATTTCACTCATCCACTCACTTGCTCACTCAATCCTGTGAGCTCCTAGTGGGGCATAAGGCGCCGACAAAGCTCCTCTACCCAGGTCTGTCTTGGGCGAGCCACCGCAGTTCGCTTCACAGGTCTTTACCTCTTCGGACATTGCTTGCCGCATTTTATGCGGATCGCCATGACTTGGTATCAATAGGCATGCAAAGAAAAGCCAAGAAACAAATCTGCCTTTGTGAATGGCCAGAGCCGAGCCTCAGTTCTGGTTAATGAAAGCTACTGCTATTCGACTCAGTTTAGTGTGGAAAAGAGAAAGGAGGAACCCCAGCAGCCACCGAAACTGTGTTATTTCCCAAAAATGAAAGGGGAGAAAACAATCAAGTCGCATGCAGGCGGTGAAGTTTAGGGTAGGTATGTTCATGGTGCATTGCAGCCCGGACCGCTCTCGTTGTGGCGCGACGTCTAAATGGCGATAGTGTGAAGGAAAACCCCCGCGTAGGAACCACTCATGTCGGTGTGGATCGCAGTGTGGGGAAGGTCCTTATGAAGAACGTCACCGGGGCCGATGTGGGGAGGAGGACAGGATGCCGTGGCCAGGCAAGCGATCCGAAGGGGGAGGGCAGCCGTTGACGCTGAACTGACGTGTGCCTTGGAAGATGAAGTGAAGCATCGCGCTGATAAAGTAACAGCAGTCATGAATCGAGTTGCTGCATTTACATCAAAGCTGAGGTACACGAGGTGCCTTGGATGTAACGGCAGATGGCGGTGGACTTCCAGCGGCCGAGCAGGCGGATTTGCTCATCCGAGAGGCCTTGTCATGCAGTTGTAGAGGCGGCTCCAATGCGTAAGCTATGCCCTTTGAAGGCTCGAGTGTCGAGTTGACAGAAGGCAAGGGTGGCATGAAGTTTGGAGGAATATTCTAACCTCATAATCAGGGAGGCCGACACGGATTGGAAGAGTGGGCCAGGGATAGATCCCCTGTATGTCAGGTCCCATAATGACCCAGTTTGCGGCGCCCTCATAGGTGGATTTGCCCTACGTGCAAAGTTCTTTTTCGCCGTCATGTGCTGACTGGTCCACCTCTTTTCCGCTTCCCAGGTAGAGATCATGTTAGTGCGGCGTAAGGGTGGCGGTCTCTATGCGAGAAGCAAGACCAAGCCATGTCCAACGCCTCCTCTTCACTTCTTGAATGGTATTGTTGATCTCCGTCTGCTCTCAGATCCCTTGGTTGGCCTTCAAAGCCGTTTAGTCTGCTTTCGATCTTCGTATTCATTGTCCAGGACTTGAACTTCTGTTGCTTGTCTCGGCGTTTTCGAAGCGTCCTCTCCCTACGTGGCGGGTTGCTGGCCAAGCGCACAACCTTCCTCTTTTGTCATCCTGGACTTGGAACCAGCCAATGGCGGAGTTGAAGTAACATAATTATGCTTTATTCAGACAATGTTTGTGTGAAAGCACTGCTTTGGTTTTTTGACTCGCATGCGAAGCAAAAGTGAGTCTATGTACTCACCCGTTTCGTCCGTCCGGGCGTCCGGGCGTCCGGGCGTCCGGGCGTCCATTTAAAACTTCAACGTTGGATTTTTCTCTGAGACTATTAAGTCTATCAATACCGAATGTGGCATGATGGTGTATGATGACAAGGCCTCAACAAACATACATAGTGACTTGACCTTGCTTCAAGGTCAAGGTCGCAGGGGCCGTAAATGTTTTCTAAAAAACAGCAATTTTTCACATGTTCTCAATGTTCTCTGAAGTTTTTGAGATTGGATATCTGACCTATATATGGTATATAGGACAAAGTAATTCCTATCTTTTGATACCAGTTTGGTTGACCTTGCTTTAAGGTCAAGGTCACAGGAGCTCTTTAAAGTGGGATTGTATACATATTTTGAAGTGACCTTGCCCCTGAACTATGGAAGATAACTGTTCCAAACTTCATATCATTGTAGTACACATGTTATACTTTCATCATGAGACACATTTGGTCACATATCAAGGTCAAGGTCACTTTGACCCTTATGAAATGTGACCAAAATGGGGTAGTGAACCACTAAAAGTGACTATATCTCATGGTAGAAAGTGCCAATAAGCACCATTGTGCTTCCTATGTCTTGAATTAACAGCTTTGTGTTGCATGACCATGGATGACCTTGACCTTGGGTCAAGATCACATGTATTTTGGTAGGAAAAATGTGTAAAGCATTTCTTAGTTTAGTGTATGATGTCATTGGTAGGTTTAGTTGTTTGACCTCGACCTTGAGGGTCACATGAAGGTCAAGGTCATGTAAAGGTCAAGGTCAATCATGTGAGTCGTATGGGCTTTGCCCTTCTTGTCTTTCTTTGTGCAGAAAATCATCTGCAGTATTATAGATAACAATATTTTGGAGCAGTTTTATAATAAGCCATTTTGCACGAAAGACGTTCGTCAACCACTGATATCCGCAAGCAAGACCACGCGAAGCAGTACTGAGAGCCAGGCAACATTTCATGTCTGATGTGATTGGTGCAATTCAAGCCGTCATGTATATATAACGTCTTTGTTTTGGATTCTGTAACGACTCACAATGAACATTAATTTTGTTTCCTTGCATGGTGGATTCAGTACCAGGACGCCAAGGAGAAGTTCCTGCTTGCCTGCAAGCACTCTCCTTCATGTGTGTCCTGGCTGGGAGTGGGCATCGCCTGCTACCGTGTGAGTATCTCTCTCCAGCAACAAGCTTTGGGATGAATGACTCCACGATACAATAATTTCTTTGAAACCAGGAAAGAATCGTTATGGCTGCATGGGCTAGCTTCAGGAAGAAAACAGACTTTAAATGAAAGCCGCACGTGTGTGTGTGTGTGTGTGTGTGTGTGTGCGTGCGCTTGCATTTGTGTATTAGTGTGCACGTGTGCGCTCGCGCGCATGTGTGTGTGTGTGTGTGTGTGTGCGCGCACGCGCGCGCGCCTGCTTGCGTCTATGATAATGTATTTGAGCTTGAAAGTACATCGCTTAGGCCAAGCTTTGCATGCTTTGCACTAGGGGTGACAGATGATCATTTTCTCTTTGTTTTTTTTTACAGCTGGGTGAGTTGCTTGAGGCTGAGGACGCTCTGTCCGAGGCTAACATCCTCAACAACACGGATCCCGAGGTCTGGGGCTACCTCAGCCTTGTCTGCCTGAAGACAGGACGCCAGCTGGAGGCGGAACAGGCCTACAAATACGCCATCAAGGTGAGTGGCCCACACCTGTCCACCTCACTGTGATGCACATCCATAGCAAATGATGAAACGCACTGTCTGTCATTTCTACAGTGCTCTCGTTTGGAGCTTAAAGACGGTGAGGTTTGCCTTGGTGGTATTGGCATCCCTGCCAAGCCTGGATTACGATCTTTCTAAGCTTCACCGATTTCCTCTCAGCTATCCCATAACATATGTGAATTAGATTGTGCTGAAAGATATTCGTGTGGCAATGATATCCTGGAACGACTGCACCCAGTTAATAACTTTAGTTATAAATGTCTTTCGGGAGAACTCTGGCTCGTTTTGAAACGCATGCTTTGACCGTCTTGTAGAGGATGACTCGAGGAGATTAAACTTTGCTTGCATCTTATCCACCCGGCCTCATGGTAAATGTGCATGTTGTTAGTGGTGGACATGTTTACTCCAGTGGAAACGTCTTGGAATATGTCTGCAGCGGGAGGAGGAGGAGGAGGAGGAGGAGGAGGAGGAGGAGGAGGAGGAGGAGGAGGAGGAGGAGGAGAAGGACGAGGAGGAGGAGAAGGAGGAAGAGGAGGAGGAGGAGGAGGAGGAGGAGGAGGAGGAGGAGGAGGAGGAGGAGGAGGAGGAGGAGGAGGAGGAGGATTCCGGCCTTCATCTCCATCCCTGCCACTCCAAAACAACTCCCTGTCGTTGTTGATTAGACGAAGATTGAGACAGAGACGTTTCTACTTGCAGCTGCAGCTGCAGGACGGGGAGATTCTGGAGGAGATCCACGCCCTCCAGCAGCAGATGGGCTTCGGGGACCCGCAGTTCTAGACTGCGTCCGTTCCCTGATGTCATCAGGCCAAGCAAGGCGTCTCCAGGCCAAGCCAGGCGAAAACTTCATGCGCTGGAATCCGGTCTGCGTTCGGATTGCATGCAACACTGTATCCACCATCACCACTACCACGGCACCAATAAGGTTACGAATGTATGAGAAGGAATCTAGCGTCGACTGGCTGGCTGGGCTACATTTTACAGAGTAGACATTAAAGAGAACTAGGATTACCCTTCTGCAGTGTGACAATGTCCACTGTCAGCTTCTGTTCGACTGTCTTTGGTTGAGCGTGACAGTAACTATGCAAACTTGAACAACAGTGAGCTTTCGCAAATGCACTAATGAGCAACAAGTGTACCTCTGCCAGAGTTTTAGTTATCAAAAACTCCGAGGAGAAATAATATGGAAAATTGTACTGAATACAATAATTGCATAGTATTTTACTTTTTCGTGATTTGGAAGCTGTTGTGTGCTTGCGATATGGTATCGTCAACAGACATCCATACAGGTGGTTGATAGGTGCAGTAAAGGATGATTATTTACAGGACTTGTGCTGGTGCTTAGTGCACTCACGTTGCAAAACTCATCATTCATAAGCAGCAGTATTTGATGTGCATCCGAACGCAGCCCACTTTGGATGTGGTGCAGTGATGAAATATATTTTTCGTATTGGCTTCAAGTTTTTTACCAGACAGTGTAAGCGTGGTCATTTGTTTACTATTTCCAGCTTACAGCTTATTGACCTGTATTCTTTCGTCTTCTGTTTCTTAGAGGAATGCATGAACTAAAATGCCTTTTCTGCACGGCGTTTCCTCCAAAAGTTTCATAAGCCTAAGTCTACTATCAACATAGTTGTAAGTATTTGCAAGGATACTTAAATTGCTTGAAAACATAAAATATATAAATTATTGGTAATCACCATCTGGGCTTGCCTAGCATCAATGAAATCTAACTTGATGCTATGCAATGGCGGTTTTTGACTCACATGCGAAGCAAAAGTGAGTCTATGTACTCACCCGTTTCGTCCATCCGGGCGTCCGGGCGTCCGTGCGTCCGGGCGTCCGAAAACTTTAACGTTGGATTTTTCTCAGAGACTATTAAGTCTATCAATACCAAATGTGGCTGATGGTGTATGATGACAAGGCCTCAACAAACATACATAGTGACTTGACCTTGCTTCAAGGTCAAGGTCGCAGGGGCCATAAATGTTGTCTAAAAAACAACCATTTTTCACATTTTCTCAATGTTCTCTGACGTTTTAGAGATTGGATACCTGACCTATATATGGTATATAGGGCAAAGTAATCCCTATCTTTTGATACCAGTTTGGTTGACCTTGCTTCAAGGTCAAGGTCACAGGAGCTCTTCAAAGTTGGATTGTATACATATTTTGAAGCAACCATGCCCCTGAACTATGGAAGATAACTGTTCCAAACTTCATATCATTGTAGTACACATGTTATACTTTCACCATGAGACACATGTGTTCACATATCATCAAGGTCAAGGTCACTTTGACCCTTATGAAATGTGACCCAAATGGGGTAGTGAACCACTAAAAGTGACTATATCTCATGGTAGAAAGTGCCAATAAGCACCATTGTGCTTCCTATGCCTTGAATTAGCAGCTTTGTGTTGCATGACCTTGGATGACGTTGACCTTGGGTCAAGGTCACATGTATTTTGGTAGGAAAAATGTGTAAAGCATTTCTTAGTGTATGATGTCATTGGTAGGTTTAGTTGTTTGACCTTGACCTTGAGGGGCACCTAAAGGTCAAGGTCATGTAAAGGTCAAGGTAAAGTATGTGAGTCGTATGGGCTTTGCCCTTCTTGTTTCTTTTTTTTTCAAATTGAATAACTTCCTGCCATGGGTTACAAAATACTTTTTCTTATGAACCTGAATAAGAAGCCTTTTGCTGGAACCATATTGTTACCGCTACAATTGTCGTACTGCTGCAAATTGATTTGTATCTCATGATCATTGCTTGCACCTAAGGTCATGACGACATCTTGAAGGCAGACTTCTACGTTCGACAGTTTCATTCACGCTTCTAGGGGCAGCGCTGATCAGCTGCTAGCTGC
>JAWQFJ010003148.1:75000-82500 GCA_034096865.1 Theodoxus fluviatilis | reverse complement strand
ACATTTTCCCAATTTTCTCTGAAGTTTTTGAGATTGGATACTTGACCTAGATATGATATATAGGGCAAAGTAAGCCCTATCTTTTGATACCAGTTTGGTTGACCTTGCTTCAAGGTCAAGGTCACAGGAGCTCTTCAAAGTTGGATTGTATACATATTTTGAAGTGACCTTGACCCTGAACTATGGAAGATAACTCTTCCAAACTTCATAAGATTGTAGTACACATGTTATACTTTCATCATGATACACATTTGGTTACATATCATCAAGGTCAAGGTCACTTTGACCCTTATGAAATGTGACCAAAATATGGTAGTGAGCCACTAAAAGTGACCATATCTCATGGTAGAAAGTGCCAATAAGCACCATTGTGCTTCCTATGTCTTGAATTAACAGCTTTGTGTTGCATGACCTTGGATGACCTTGACCTTGGGTCAAGGTCACATGTATTTTGGTAGGAAAAATGTGTAAAGCATTTCTTAGTTTAGTGTATGATGTCATTGCTATGTTTAGTTGTTTGACCTTGACCTTGAAGGTCATCCGAAGGTCAAGGTCATGTAAAGGTCAAGGTCAATCATGTGAGTCGTATTGGCTTTGCCCTTCTTGTTTTCCTTTGCGGAAAGTGGTGGTGTCTCTTTTAAAATACATCTCTTTGACCCACGGGATCTCCTTGATTGGACTCTTGTAACCTGGTCCTACTTGCTCCTCCTTCCTCAGATCATGAAGATCGTATCGCTCATTTGTATGTGCAACGTGATCTTTAACACAATAACGCATGCCATATGTTTAAGAAATTAATCTTTTTCTATTGGATTAAAAGCGTCCTTGTCATTATTGTGTTTAGAAGATCTCATCTAATGTGCTTAGAAATACATTTGAATTTTAAAAACTAGGGTCACTGTGTCAACCTCCTGCTTTGTTTGATGCCACATTGTATCAAATAAATTCAAAATTTATTGTCATTGTCCTCAAAAGTGGTTTTTCCGGACCTCTGCTCTTAGTCGGGTAGCTGAGTTCAGAAAAGTGTAACATGCTAAACGTTGAGGGTTACAAGCGTCCACCTGGGCTAAATGGAGAGTCTAGACATTGAGATATGTGGTCTAGGTAGGCGGACATTCTGAATTTGGTTTGTTTGGCCGCCATGACACTTTTCAAAATGGCCGCCACAATCTACACTTTTCTTTATATCGCAGCTAATATTTGGGATAAAATCAAAACCATGGAGTCAATTCCTATGTTTTGTATGATGACAAAGTCAATTGTGGCCAAAAAATTACCCTAGCATTCACATTTTCTATCAAATATTATATATTTGACAAAATAGCTAAGCGATATACGAATTCGGTAAGTATTATCTTTCTGAATTTGCTATCTTAAACAATGCATATCAGTGTGATCTGGATGAAATGTTTACTACTAGAACAATGTTGTTTAGGTGGGTGGATATTCTAAATTTGCTTTAGATGGCCATGATGACAGATTTAAAACGGCTGCCAACATCGGGATTGGCGTACAACTGCCTCACGAGTTCGTATAGGTAGATTGGCAAACAAAACAACCATGTCTATGTGATTTGGCAAGAAAAGTAGAAGTATGCTGTAACACATAGGAATGGAGTGGTACTTTGCAGTGGTCGGGGCTGATTTTAAACAAAACAATATTTTCATGTGCACATGTTGTATTTCCATTTGAAATTGTGCATTGAATTTCTTGCCAATCAACATTGCAGAAACAAAGTTTAGTCCATGTTGCTTTGGAGAATAACAAATAAAAATCAACGATTTGAAGAAAATACACACACTTGGTGATGATATAAACTGAACATTTTAATACTTCTGAAATATCAACGATACTGCTTAGCATGCTTATCATGGTAATTATGCACTTTCAGTACACAACAACTCTGACTCTTCAATACATAAGAACAGTTTCAAATACCAAAGTACAACATAATGCAAAAACATTTATGCATTACACTCGTTAGGTTTCCCTTTTCAGCAATGAACATGTGATGATGGCACAATAATGTGTATATAACATTATAAGAAACGATTTGTCGTTTCTGGATCACCGAGTATGGCGGTCTACATGCCTCTATGGAAACAGAACACTAGTTTCTCAGGCACAAAGTGGTATTTCAAGGCTCAGATGCGTAGCCCTGTCAAAGTTTGGGGATTTCTGCAGTCTTTGCATCGGCATGCTCTTGTGCATCCCTGTCCACTGGACCAACAGCTGCAGCGTCTTGTAAAACAAGATGTGCAGCCACAATCTATGAGCTCGAGAAAAAGTTGTCTTGTATCAGTTGTGGGTGCACGACTCAGCAGGATGGGCTCAATCACGTCTCCATTCTCCTTCGTGACCAGCTTCCATCCACTGTTGACTACAGTGTGTACATGCTCTCCAAGGTGCAGAGTTTCTTGGTTTTGATCCTGTCATGGAAAATGGTCTCTTCCATGACAAATCTTTTTTGCACAAACTCTGGGACGACTTCATTTCCTGTTTCTTCTGCTGTTAGCAAGTCATGTTTCACAACATCACTGGCAACGTCACAAGTTGTGAGTGAAATCAGGTCGGGTGATGGGTGAGCAAAGGGGTTGAATGTCTGAAACAAGTTGATGAGTTTCTGTAGATCATCTTGATCCTGTTTCAACCTCTTTCCCCCGAAGGCCTTGTGCGCACAGTCGTTCTCGTCAACTTCATCATCAACACTTGACAGGTCAAACATGGCCTCAGTGTCCTTAGCCAGCTGAGATCTTGCGCTGAGTGTCAGAGACCACCTGTCCCTGGCTGTGTCTGTTCTTGTAATGCCAACAAGTCCTCCAGCAACTTTTCCAGTTTTGTTGACGTGTTTCATCGCTTGATCATCTGCGATCTGGTTGAAAAGTTGTTTCGTTTCTTTGGTGACAAAGTCGCCGGCCAAAAAGCCCAGGTGCACCTCAGGCGCTGTCATCGGAAGCATCTTCATGTCCGCCAGAAAGACTGTCCCCCAACGGGTATAATGAAAGTGATCAAACGCTCCGAACCATGGAAGCATCTCAGCGAATGATGATAGAAACAGTTCCCAGTCGCCATTGCGGAGAGACCGAGTGAATCTCAACAGAATTGAGACTAGTTTCATGTAGGTCCTCTAGTACTGGTAGGTTGCATGTTCCGAAGAAGAAGATTCGAACTCATCAAACAAGACTTTGACTTCCTCAATGGAGGACAACAGATTCTCCAGGGATGACTGGATGTCTTGGTCATCTTTATTGGCAAAGCATTGAGCGACTCTTTTTGCTGCATTCTGGAGGCTTCCATTGACCTTCTTCTCATTCTCTGTGACCCATTCTTTGAAGCGCTCCCAAAGAATGGACCACAGAGCTTCCACTGTGAGTTTGTGTACGCGAATGGCTCTATTTCAACCTTGTCCGTCAATGATGTTCTCAGCTGTCACCTCACCAAGTACGCCACTTTCTACCCAGATGTTTGCTATACCTGATGAATCCATGTACTTCCCCACAATTTTGCAGACGTTCATTGAGGTGTGGAACCCTCCTAGCATGATGACCAAGTCCTTACAGCTGTCCAGTTGGTCCCACTGTAACATCTTCGCTTTTGAGTACATCTGCTCATCAAAAGTGATCACCGTGTATTTCTCTCCAAGCTTTTCAGTCATCGATTTGCAGTTCTGCATGACGGTTCATAATGTGGGGAATTCGTGGGCTGGGGAATTCAGGATTGGCATTGGTCCAACTTCTGTCAGTGGTGGGTCACAAGTGCTCACCTTCTGGTTGAAACCACTCCAACCTGGAACAACCTGATCATCTGGCTGGTACTGTCTACCTTGATCCATGCTAGGTCCTGTGTGTTTGCCTCGGCGATTTTCTGGTGATTTGGCATATAACATGCTTCCTGCACATTGTGCAAATACAGGTTCTAGCTTTGTATTGGTCATGTTGATGTCTTGCAGGTTTGTCATCTCAGCAGGTGCATGAACAACTTTTAGAAAAGCTGTCTTTATCTGAATGTCCATTTCTGGCTCCAGTGGTGCTTTGCGTTGGAGAGCGATGTACTGGCTGGCATGAAATTTCCCTGTGCCACTCAGAGTTTCCTCAAGAATGTCAATGTTGTCATTTGCCTCATATTCTTTGCATGTTCCGTGCAGGAAATTCCTTGAAATCATCACATTGCCATTCCTGTGATAACATTGGATCATATCATACGTCAAGATATTGTCTTCACAACATCAAGAAGACGACAAATGACGCCCAAGCATCTGGGCATTGGTCTCACAGTGCACCAAGCCACAAGATCAAAAGACCTTGTTCGTCTCCTTCATGTTGCTGGCCATTCTGTGTCCGACGACACTGTCCTTCGTGCAGACACAGCTGAAGAGTCAGATTTAAAATATCCACCCACCTAAACTGCATTGTTCTAGTAGTAAACATTTCATCCAGACCACACTGATATGCATTGTTTAAGATAGCAAATTCATAAAGATAATACTTACCGAATTCGTATATCGCTTAGCTATTTTGTCAAATATTAAATATTTGATAGAAAATGTGAATGCTAGGGTAATTTTTTGGCCACAATTGACTTTGTCATCATGCAAAACATAGGAATTGACTCCATGGTTTTGATTTTATCCCAAATATTAGCTGCGATATAAAGAAAAGTGTAGATTGTGGCGGCCATTTTGAAAAGTGTCATGGCGGCCAAACAAACCAAATTCAGAATGTCCGCCTACCTAGACCACATATCTCAATGTCTAGACTCTCCATTTAGCCCAGGTGGAAGCTTGTAACCCTCAACGTTTAGCGTCCCATTTTTTTTGCAAGCTGCAGATTTCAGCTTCTAGACTATCTGTAATTCGCCATAACTTGATCATTTTTCAAGATGCTGTAATATATTTGGCATAAAATTGAAGGAAACGTAATGACTTTTCCAACCGTGTGTGTGTGTGTTTCTTATGCCTGGAAAATTTTACTTAACCCTGGTTTTGCCAGAACTGATCACATTTGTGCATGAGGGGGACTGAAAATATAAAGGTGTGGACAGCAACCGACAATGTATTCTTTCTTGAGCCAAGGCGGCCCTGAAAAGGGCCGTTTACAGGCAAGCGTATAACGATGGGGGTAGAGCCTCCCGCCCCGGGATAGAGAGCGAAGCGTCACAAGTCGTGGCAGCATAAGGGGGACATAGGCTCGTGTTTAGTTAAAAGAGAAAATATGCATTCAATATGAAAATGTTGTTCACGGCTCACAAGTTGCAGTACAAAAAGCAAAACTTTCACCGCAAGCTTCTTGGCATATGCTAACCATGCCCCATTCAAACATGAGTTCTTCTAAACTTGGCGAAACAAATCAGTGGAGGACGAGCGGAGGGATGGAGAGATTGGGGAGGAGGAGGGCTGGAGGGGACGAAGAAAGGAGACTGGGGAACAACACTGGAACAAAAAAGGATTAATGAAACTATAATACCGCACATCTCTGCACTGACATTAACAGAAAATAAAACCGCAATAGAGCAAAGCAAAGCACTGTTTATCACTCACAAACTGCACTCTCTTTAATCTTCACCGTGAGATTTACCTTTAACCTTTCATGTTTTACGCTCTTGCAGATTTGTGCTGGAGTTTGTTGTTTTTTACATAAAAAACTCATGCGTGACTTGCCTGTAGTCGATAGTACATATAGACGGCGACTTAATTGTCTTCACTATCCATTTAACGCCAACACCATTCCTTTTCTTCCAGTCTGCCTTTTTCATTCTGACGTACTGTTCTCTGTATGCGTGCAGTCTGACTATTGCGATTAATCAATCTCACACTCGTAGCCAACAATTTAGGTTTCGATTATTGCTTTATCCGGTCTTGATCGGATAATATGTTTGTGACACCCATACTTTTTAAGACTTGTGAACAATCCAGCCATTTTATTTACAGCATACGTATCATTGACAATTATATGGTACCGGGTACCTGGTGATATTGTTTTTCAATGTATGCGACCTGAATGTCGCAAAGTGTAGCAAGTGATTTTTTTTGTCGATAGTGCATCCAAACTACTGCAGCAACTTTTCTCTTCACAGGCATCGCAAAACGAACAAAGATTTGTACACTTTAACAGATTATGGTGATTGAAAAATTGGAAGTCGGGGCGACATTGGGGATGATAATAATGCTAATGATGGCGGAGATGATCACGACGGCCATTTTCATCCTGACCTTCGTTGTCATCATCAGTATTATCATTATCATACTCGTAGTTATGTTCGAGGACGAATAAAAACAGAAATGCCCAGAATTTAGAGTTTTATTTTAACGACAACGCCATCTATTTTCCGCACAGCGGGTTTGCTTGACGCAGATTAAAACAAAGAATAGATAGACATCACTGTTCAAGTATTTTCCTTTGCACTTCATGGCCCCGTTCATCAGCTCACCGTTTACCCACGTAAGTAGACTTGCTGTACCAAAACAACGTCGTGCATTTCAACAACAGAGAATCAGGTCTCTCGTTGCTTATCGCCATAACGTTGTAAAGAGCAACGGTTAGGGGCGTGCTGGCGTCAGTGTTGAGCTTGGAGACAGAGTTAGGGCGTTCTTCGAGACCGTACATCAATTGATGGAGACGACCGTAGGTGGACAGGGAGAGAGGATGCCCGGGAAGGTGGGGCTGGGATCCGGGAGACGCTACTCCACGTCGCCTAGGAGGGACACAGGGGTCTGATGAAGACAAACACTGGAGAAGGAGGGCCTGGCTATAAAATGTCCCCCTGGTCAGAGGCTGCCCCACTCTCGTGCTTACGGACGCAAGGGCAAGACTCCATAGCAGAGTAAGGCATTCCTGCTGCAGGTAAGTTTTGGAGATGCTCGGATAAGTGTTTCAAGAGTGGCCTCTGTCGGAAAGGACTGATGTGTGAAATTGACTTTTGGTAAAATGTGGATTGATTCATTCGTGGTATTGTTACTACACAGTGTACACAGATTTGCAGTGTTGCTAGAAACCCCAAAAAGCTGTAGAAATTGAATTTTCCCCCTTACAAATGGCTAATGCACAGAAGAGGACTCATAAGCACACGTGTGTTGACACAGATTCCTCGACTGACCATTCAGAAAAAAAGAGGTGACCGCACTAATTCCGGACAAAGATACGTAGATGCAGGAAATGCCTGTGTTATACAAAAAAGATAGAGTAATGATACATCAAACGCTAGGAAAGTAGAGGAATTGCGACAGTATGAGTGATGACAACAGCAACAATTCTTTCAGGTTCGAGGGTAACGTTTGTTAGGAATTTAAGTTTCTATTCATTAATTTGTTCTTTCATTCATTCATCATCATTCTTTCTTTTCAGGTCGTGTGAACGCCGTATACAGTCATCAGTCCATGATGGTCACCAAACACGCATTCACCGTGCTCCTATTGTGCGCATGCGTGCATCTTGTCCTGCCCTGGGCTCTCAAGAAGGTAAGTGTGGAAAAGGTTTGCTACCTTTATTCATACGAAGATGCGTA
>JAWQFJ010003148.1:65000-70000 GCA_034096865.1 Theodoxus fluviatilis | reverse complement strand
GTTACGAAACATGACACTCGCTGTTAAAGTCTCATGTGTTTGGAAGTCAGTCTTGCTCTTAATTTCGATGTGTTCGGAGTGTTCATAATTGCTGATAAAGATATCGAACAGCGTTAGCCTTTGATGAATCTTTGACCTTATTGAAGTGACTGAAATGAATTTACTAATGTGCTGTGACTTAGAAGAGAAATATAGAAGAGCTCATTCGAAAGGCGGTCCTGAACTGGGCGAATACTCGGCCCGCGAACAAGGTTCGGAGGGAGTGGCGAACTAGGTTTGGAGGGAGTGGTGAACTAGGTTTGGAGGGAGTGGCGAACAAGGTTTGGAGGGAGTGGCGAACTAGCTTTGGAGCGAGTGGCAAACTAGGTTTGGAGGGAGTGGCGAACTAGTTTTGGAGGGAGTGGCGAACTAGCTTTGCAGGAAGTGGCGAACTAGTTTTGGAGGGAGTGGCGAACTAGTTTTGGAGGGAGTGGCGAACTAGGTTTGCAGGGAGTGGCGAACTAGGTTTGGAGGGAGTGGCGAACTGGGTTTGGAGGGAGTGGCGAACTAGGTTTGGAGGGAGTGGCGAACTAGGTTTGGAGGGAGTGGTGAAC
The DNA here is from genome assembly GCA_034096865.1 of Theodoxus fluviatilis. Classification (NCBI taxonomy): domain Eukaryota; kingdom Metazoa; phylum Mollusca; class Gastropoda; order Cycloneritida; family Neritidae; genus Theodoxus; species Theodoxus fluviatilis. Next base: position 69,407 of record JAWQFJ010003148.1, on the reverse strand, counting down.
TAGGTTTGGAGGGAGTAGCGAACAAGGTTTGGAGGGAGTGGCGAACTAGGTTTGGAGGGAGTGGCGAACTAGGTTTGGAGGGAGTGGTGAACTAGGTTTGGAGGGAGTAGCGAACTGGGTTTGGAGGGAGTGGCGAACTAGGTTTGGAGGGAGTGGTGAACTAGGTTTGGAGGGAGTAGCGAACTAGGTTTGGAGGGAGTGGCGAACTAGGTTTGGAGGTAGTGGCGAACAAGGTTTGGAGGGAGTGGCGAATTAGGTTTGGAGGGAGTGGCGAATTAGGTTTGCAGGGAGTGGCGAACTAGATTTGGAGGGAGTGGCAAACAAGGTTTGGAGGGAGTGGCGAACTAGGTTTGGAGGGAGTGGCGAACTAGTTTTGGAGGGAGTGGCGAACTAGGTTTGGAGGGAGTGGCGAACTAGTTTTGGAGGGAGTGGTGAACTAGGTTCGGAGGGAGTGACGAACTAGGTTTGGAGGGAGTGGCGAACTAGGTTTGGAGGGAGTGGCGAACTAGGTTTGGAGGGAGTGGCGAACTGGGTTTGGAGGGAGTGGCGAACTAGGTTTGGAGGGAGTGGCGAACTAGGTTCGGAGGGAGTGACAAACTAGGTTTGGAGGGAGTGGCGAACTAGGTTTGGAGGGAGTGGCGAACTGGGTTTGGAGGGAGTGGCGAACTAGGTTTGGAGGGAGTGGCGAACTAGGTTCGGAGGGAGTGACGAACTAGGTTCTCGAGCCATTGTTTCTTAAAGGGATGAACTCTCGGCTCGCGAACTTAGTATGGAAGGATCGGTGAAGTAATTTGAGGTTCCAAGAATATGTTGTGGAAACCATCCCGAACCTTAGCTCTGATTGGCTGGTCAGAGAGAGCTCTTTATCACCTGGAGGTTTGTTGTTTTCTGTAACACAAATAAACAATTGTAGTCCGCTTTTTCTTTTCTTTTCGTTTTTGTTTGCAAGCAAAACTCTCATGATTCGTGCTGCCAAATAACGTGAGGTAATTGTGCCTTCCTCTTGCGATCTTTTTCCTTATGTCATAATCTCCGGCCTCCAAGATTCTATCTAGAACAAGAAGTAGCGCAAAACCTCCTTCCTTGCGATCTATGTGGGAAGCCTTTTAAAACGATGTTAATTGCCTCAACTTAGCTTGGTTCGGTCGGTGACTTCTGCATATCATTACTATCAACTAAGAAATAAAACCTTTGTTCATCCGAACTACCCGACTTTGAACAAGTTCGCAGGCGAATAAATGGTTCGCCGAACTAATGGTTTGTCCACCTCAGAACAGGCTGAAACTAGCAACACCATTTAATATGGATTTTATGCGCATACATAAATGTCTGCAAAGCCATGCACTCAGTTGAAAAAGTTTCCTAACAGTACTTCAGCAAAGACCAGGATGGCTTTCTGTACACCATGGAGCCCAAGAAAACGAGCAAGCGCCCTATTATGGGCCAGAGGGAGACCCTCAGCTTCTTCGACATCAAGACCATCAACGATCTGTACGAGTGTTCAGGTATGATTACTTCGTCCGCTTTGCCTGCTTACTGATATTTACGTCTTGGCTAACCTTGAAGTTTATCATCGGAAGTCTTCGAGATCTTGGTTTCCTTTCCTTGAGTACATTCTTGCCTTGATTAGATAATTTTAATTCTTTACCTTCACATGAGAAACTGTCATTTTGGATGTTACGTTTGACAACTTGCAGATCTGTTAGTGTGAAGAAGTACTCCGATCATACCTTTGAGGTCCGACGGATTTAAATGACACGTCAGTACAAGTCAAAATTTAAAAGGACGTATGAAACTCTGACAGCTGGATCGATTTCTATAAGGTGTTTGGGGGGAAAATATGCTTAAGAGAAAAAGTATAAGAAATGTAAAATGTAATGCAGAGTATCCTCTCTCATGCAGTATACATAATTTTCCGTGTATCATTTAATTGAATCTTTCCCTTCATTATTGTGGTGCCTAAATAGTTACTATTCAAGTACGAGCCGTGCGCGAGGTGGCACTGATAACTAAATCTTCACTCTGAACATCTGCGTGCCATGGACTCTCCAAGGGAACGAGAGAATCCCTCAATACCGTATTTCATTGTACAGCACGGTGCCCCCCCAATCTCTGCCAAAATGGTGGCTATTTGGGCCCCGCCTGCAAGTGCAACTGTCCTGAGGGACTCACGGGCCCCAACTGCGCCGACGTAGTGCCCTCCTCCACAAGTAAGCTTCACGGAATCATTGGCTTGTTCAAGAAGGACCTTAACTTTGATGCGAGACGAGGAAGACATTAATCATAGCGAAAACCACAGCGGGCTCTAAACCAGTGACCTCTTTGTGCCTGCCACTGTTGTCGACCACTTGAACAAGCAGATTGCAAACCTAAATTGGTTGTGAGTACACATCTCAGGGTGGATTACACCAGATTATTTTAGGACAAATGCTTTGCCCCATCTCTTTATAAGCTGTCTGCTTGAGAAATGTAAGTCACGGTCTCCTGTAATGCAATGCAATGCAATGCTTGCGAAATAGAACGCAACCCTCAGGAATCTTATTCGCCTCAACCATCTTCATCAAATCATGGCATTAACACATTTTTCTTCTTCTGAAGTTTGTTGCATCCATACCAATCTGCAACCTGTTCAGTCATCACATGAACATGCATTAGAAATGGCTGTTCACGGATGACTGATCCCATGGCTTGATCTCGTATTTGCTTGCATCGTAAACTCATGTAAGAGTTTTCTGCAAATACCAAATGGAAATCAGAAGCCTGGCTTAATTTGGTAATCATTATAGCCTAAGGCCACTTACTAGAAAGGTTCTGGGCCCGTATTCACAACGGCGATTTATCGGCGATATATTTTAACCCCGATTTATCTCTAAACTCAGACGATTCCAACTGCCTGTTCCGCTCTCCCTTGGCTGGAAACCAGTATATATAGCAAAGCGCAACCTAGGATCCTCTGACGAGCGTACCTTATCTAACCGATCAAGATAACGCGGGGCTAGGGGATAAATCGAGTGTTAAAAAGATAAATCGCCGTTGTGAATACGGGCCCTGATTAGTGCATGTCGAACTCGTTGGGAAGATTACATTAATTTTATCTTCTTGTCAACAGTGCAGCAATTGGTGTGTTCATAAATCCAACGAGCAACTCTGAGCAAGCAATGAGGTACAAATATGAAAATCTTTGGAGTGAATTCAAAATCGCAGCTTATCGTGTGGATAATCTGTGTTTGTAAACTTTCACCTCCAACAAATGAGTTTGTAATGTGTGAATTCATAATTTCAGACTGCGGAGGAAAGTTCACAGCAATGTCTGGTGTCCTTCAGTCTCCAGGAGATGCCAACGGTTATTACGACAACATCGTCTGCAATTGGCTTATTGAGGTTTGTATTTTGTTTATAACCGTCTTCTTCGTTTCATTCGTGGGCTGTTTAAAAATAAAGACGATTCGGTTAGACTTCCGCAGGTAGGCCACATGTGTGGACTCGTCCGAGGAGAGGGGTGCGAGAAAGTGAGCGAAGATGACGTAACACACAAGCTGTGACAGGCCACATCATATGACTGGCTACGTTTTTATATGGGCATTTTCGAGCATAAACGCTTGTGGAAACACGCAGCCAATCAGATGTGGTCCGTCAGCTTGTGTTACGTCATCTTTGTTGTCGTTCCCGCACCCCTCTCCTCGGACGAGTCCACCACTGTGGCCCACCTAGGAAGTCTAACCGATGAGTTGCCTCGAGAGATTATCTCATACTCGATGAAAATGTTTGAGAGTCATCTCACATAACAGGCAGACTTAGGTTTACTTCCCGAAATGCAGAAGTCTTAAATAAACCCTGATGGCCCAGCGTTTTGCCGTGTTGTTTTAATTCACATTTCTCAATATTAAAATATGTTTCATCTTAGTAATTGCTTTTACAAGACTGCGAGTGTAGATGTGGTGATTTCTGCTGCACATCATTTCTCGCAAGCCGATTCATTCGTTAGTTTGGGTATGTGACTACCTAAGCTCAGCAAATCTCAGACTAGTACATCACAAACATGGTGGGCTGCAGCAACTCTGCATTCATCCAAACGTGTCCAGCGGTGCATGTGGATGCGAATCTTTAGAGTTCGTTAAAGAATCGGGTTCCTTCTCATGCCATCAAACAATGCTTGACTCGTCTAATCCGCAGCAGGGATGGGTTTGACAGGCCACGTGCAATGATGAATTATAAGATGCAGTTTACGACAGGTAGAGCTAAATATGAATTCTGACTAAGAGTTCTATGAAGAGCGGGGGGAAGTATAGGTGAACGCGTCCAAACACTTAACAATGACTATTCCCCATACTAGGCGGTGACTGACCGCGCGTTATGGAATGACTAGTCGGCTGCAGGAATCTCTATGGCAACGTAGTCAATAAACAT
>JAWQFJ010003148.1:45000-60000 GCA_034096865.1 Theodoxus fluviatilis | reverse complement strand
TCAATCAATGAATCAATCAATGAATCAATCAATGAATCAATGAATCAATCAATCAATGAATCACTCAATCACTCACTCAATCAATCAATCGATCAATCAATCAATCAAGCAAGCAAGCAAGCAAGCAAGCAAGCAAGCAATCAAGCAATCAAGCAATCAAGCAAGCAATCAATCAAGCACGCACGCACTCACTCACTCACTCACTCACTCACTCACTCACTCACTCACTCACTCACTCACTCACTCACTCACTCACTCACTCACTCACTCACTCACTCACTCACTCACTCACTCACTCACTCACTCACTCACTCACTCACTCACTCACTCACTCACTCACTCACTCACTCACATCCTCTCTCACTCACTCTCTCTCTCTCTCTCTCTCTCTCTCTCTCTCCCGTTCTTGGATTGGCCATTTCGTCCTGACCCACTCCTATCTGTTGCGGTCGGAGCCTCCACCACAGTACTGGTCCTGCCAGTGCAGGCTCATCTTGCGGCACATTCTGGTAGAGTGTCACCTGCATTCGCATTTATGGAGTAAGTAAAACAGTCTTTCTGCTTTGCTGTGATGACGATTTAGAAAAACTCTCAATTTTCTCTCACCTTTGATTTTTATGAGGCTTTAAAATAAGACATCCTTTACCCGTTTTGAGGTAATGTACTTCAACATTTTTATCCAGTAGACTTATGTATATTTGTTAATGTTGTGTCCTTATACAGCCTACATGGCTGAGAGGCCCCTAAGCTCAATCCATCATCACGCGTTCGTGCGTGTGTGTGTGTGTGTGCGTGTGTGTGCGTGTGTGTGTGTGTGCGTGTGTGTGCGTGTGTGTGCGTGCGTGCGTGCGTGCGTGCGTGCGTGTGTGTGCGTGCGTGCGTGCTTGTATATGTGTGTGTGCGGGCGTGCGTGCATGTGCGTGTGTCTGTAAATTCTCGTTTCTGTGGTCAACAAGGGGACATTGCAAAAGTGCTTTGATCGGCGTGGATGTGTCAAAGTCAAAACCGATCACTTCTACAATTGAAAAAATTTGATTGTAAATCGCTTCGAACACGGAGTCATTTGCTTGCAAGTTATTGATGATCTCCATCTGCTGCAGTTTTCCACCTTTCGCTTCAATACAGAGCACACTTGAATTTCACTGATACAGATAGTTCGTTTAGCTTCCCATGCAAAGCGTTTGTCTTCATGACTGTAGCTTTCTCCTTCAAGGTGAGTTCTGAAGAGCCACTTTGACTAGTATGCTTTGTTCATGTGATAGAGATCGAGGCATGATCAAATACAATTCAGTCGATAATGCCTAAATCACCAGTGCAAATATTTGTTTAATAAGTTCTGTTGTTTATGTTCCCTCCACCAAATGGTATTTGCATTGGTCTTGATCACTTGGCAAGCCATACTCATTACATCGACGCGTTAGACATATACACTGTGAGCATTAAAGTCATTGATAGTTCTGCAGGCACCTCCCGCAGGTGAAGGCAAGTTAGCCGAACAATATGGCTTCAGTAAAACTCACGCGTGCTCTTTGGTAAAGCGTCCGGCATCGGTCTTTTATTTCCGTCGATGTGGCTCCTGCTGTTGGATAGATTCGCTACTGAGGTCAACCGCATCTCTGATCGGACAAATGTTATTAACCCCTCGAGTGGTCCTACAGTAGCAAGCTTCCCCTTTCTATAATATTTTTTTAATATTCGAAACTGTAGTGAACGTGATCAAATAGTGAGTGGTAACATTCAGAGGGTCCACAGTAACATTGAAATTGCATGGCTTCTTAACCTGTCTTTGAATTTCAGGCAATCAGTCGTGTTTAGAGTTGATTTCAGCCTGCATGTTTAAGAATGCAGAGGTCAACTAGAGAGTATTCCGAGAATGCAAACTTTCGCCAAGGCAGCCACAGTGCTGGAGGTATTACAGCACGTTTTCCATGGTCTGGGTAATTCAGGCACCACGTTCTGACTGCCAGGCCTGACCCTACGAAGCTTGCTAACGGTTTCTGAGTGTGGAACACGTACACCAGATTGCAGTACACGCCGGCCTATGGCCTACGGCGATAACACTTATGGTGATTCCAAAACGAGATAACACTGTGAACTTTTCGAGTTATTTTGCCGAACTAACGAACTAACGACCCAACCAACCAAAATACATAACCTCCTTCGCGGAGGCAATGAAACATTGTCTGAGCCGTGCTATTATACCTACAGCGCTCTCCGATAAGTAAGTAGTTTAGGGGAAGGGGATGAGATGTTGTAGTGAAACAATAGTGATAACGCACTCCGAAAGAGTTCCAACAATATTTTGTTAAACTAATTCAGTCCATTTTAGAAGTTTGCAAAAGATGTACCTTTTACAACTTGTTGAGTCACATATATCCCCATACAAAACCATGGACTATGTTCACCTTGCTTGATCATAGGATGCATACATGAAAACCATCCAAGACGCCAAAAGCTATTTATAGCATCGGGCAAATATGTCAAGTGTCTTGTCTTAACTTGACTTACTTGACTTTTTCCCTTGAGTTCCTTGTGGATCATAGGGCCTCGGCAACAGTCCTCCAGCGTACTCGGTTCTGGGCAACTTTCTTCAGCTCTCCCCATGACAGGTTGCAGTTCCTCATTTCTTCCTCGCAGGATCGCCTCCAGGTGGTCTTGGGGCGACCAACTCGTCTCTTGCCCTGAGGATTCCACTGCAAGACCTGCCGTGTGATGTTATGTGGAGGTTTCCACAAGGTGTGTCCGATCTACCTCCCCTTCCGCCTTGCGATCTGCTGTCCGATGGGATCCTGGTTTGCCTGCTTCCACAAGTCGGTGTTCTTGACATTGTCTGTCCACCTAATCTTAAGGATGTCACGGAGGCATCTATTTATGAAGACTTGAAGCTTGTTGGTCAGAGTGATGGTGACTCTCCAGGTCTCAGAATCATAGAGGAGGACAGACTTGACGTTGCTGTTAAATATCCGGAGTTTTGTGTAGGTAGAGAGGGATGTTGATCTCCAGACTGGTCTCAGAGTGTTGAAGGCATATCTGGCTTTCCCGATTCTGGCTTTGATGTCCTCGTCAGAACCGCCTGTTGCTGATACAACGCTGCCCAGGTAAGTAAAGGAGTCCACCTCTTTGAGCTCCCTGTCTCCCAGGGTAACAGGCTTCTGCTACTTCTTGTTCACGGCCATGGTCTCTGTCTTTTCCATGTTGACCTGTAGTCCGGTCTTCGCTGCTTCTCTGGCAAGGTTGTCTGTCTTCTGTTGCATGTGCTGGTAGCATTGGGACACCAGGCACACGTCGTCTGCAAAGTCGAGATCGTCCAAGGTCTGTGTCAGGGTCCACTGGACTCCGGTCCTGCCTGTTCTGGTTGTCTCTCGCATGACCCAGTCCACCACGAGCAGGAAGATCATCGGTGACAGCAAGCATCCTTGACGGACCCCTGTAGTCACCTCAAATTCCTCTGTCAGCTTGCCATTGTGGATCACCTGGCACGTGGCGCTCTCGTACAGCTGCTGGATCAGGTTGACATAGGCTGGCGGGATTCCATAGCGATGGAGGAGTCTCCAAATGGTCTCTCTGTCAACGCTGTCAAACGCCTGGCGGAAGTCAATAAAGTTCAGGTACAACGTTGGCTGCCACTCCAGGGACTGCTCCAGGATAATCCTGAGCATAGCAATCTGGTCCGTGCATGACTTGTCCTTCCTGAAGCCAACTTGTTCTTGACTAAGTGTCTTGTCAGGTACATCTATTACCAAACTCTTGCCCGATGCGCAATAGAACGGAATGGAAATCCGTCTGTCTCACTGTAACCTTTCGCATGGGTATTTCATTTGAAGCATTGAAAACTATTAGCACGTACAGATAAAACGACGCAATTGAATCAAACACGCACGCATGCACGCGCACGCATACACACACACACACACGCACGCACGCACACACACACATACACGCACGCACGCACACACACGCACACACACACGCACGCATACACACATACACACAAACACACACGCACACACACAAACAAACAAACACACAGATAACGAAAAACAAGACTGACAGGAACTAAAACACAGAGGAAAACCAATACATAAACGAGAGGAAAATAAACTGGCAAAGACAGGAGATCTCTTGACGAAAACGTTTGATATGCCTGCAAGAAAAAGAAATCGCTGGGACGCAGAGTATCGAGCTAGGCGGAAATGAGGCACATGAGTAAATGAAAGCGAAAATGTTCTGGCAGCGGGGCCAGAAATAAACTTCCGTAGGTTTCCCTGCAGACTTTCCATGGGAGCAGAGGAAAAGAAACGGCGGTTCGTCGTGCTTGGATGGACCATCGCCTGGGGAAATCATTCGTAGGACGAAAGTTCCAGGCGACGGCAATCCGATTGGCACGACATTCTAGACTCTCCAGACGAACGCCTTCCCTATAAAATCATGAAGTCCAAATTTGGAGCATCTAAAGCAGGAAAACTAGGCGTCCCAAGTGAGGTGAAAGCAACGAGGACAAAATTAGTTCATGTGCTCATGATCTCGCGTGGATAGTGTAGCGCTCATCTTAAAATATGCTGGTGTAAAACCGTCCCTTTGTAGTTATTTTCGGACCACTAAGATCGATTCCCTAGCAGGCCATGTCCAAATCTAAAATAAGTTCCTCCAGAAAAGGAAACCAATTTATTCTGATTTCAATTTTCCTTTTTTGAAAATCCTTCTATTTCAAACACTTTGGAAGCATTTAAAAAGTTATCTTTAGGTTATAACGATGCTTCTGTTACTACTGCCAAGAAAAGCTAGGAGCAAAACTCCCGCTGCAAATCACCAAACCGTCGGCGAAATGATTCTTTTTCATGAGTTCATCTTGCGCACTGCGGCGTGTAATGCAATTTTGTACTCTCTTCATGATCTTAGGCACTATGGTTCTGTTATGGGAAATGATTCTTTTTTAAAAATCCTCATACATGGAGGCTGGCTGGCTTCCTGACTGGTGGTGTGCGTTTCGGTGCAGAGAGAGTCTAGCCGTGAGCGGTCTCACCGTGGCGCGTTTCGCAGGGAGAGCGGTGTTTGCTCTTGTTTGAGAATGGCGTGCTGTTGTGAGCAGAAATTGAGATGGTCTTTTATTGGAGGTGGCTATTTTAGACAAGAGAGAGCGGAAACCAGCAACACAGAGAGAGAGAGAGAGAGAGAGAGAGAGAGAGAGAGAGAGAGAGAGAGAGAGCAGGGTTGGTGAAGGTTGTGGGATACTTTATACTGGTCGATAACACTTTAACTTGTCGAGGGGTGACCTACGTGTTTTAAATGTTTATATCTACTCTTAAGAAGGCTGACCGAGGTTTTATCCTGTGTTTTCATTACCCCGCTGTGGTTTATAATTGAGGTGTGTGTGTGTGTGTGTATCTTATGATTTTTGAGAGAAGATATGTATATTTGAACCTTATGTAATATACCATTTTTGTTTACCCCTTTGATGAGTGTGTAACAACTTTTACCAGTGATCCTTTTTTCTACCTCTGTTTATGGGGGGAAATTATGTTTTTAATGTTAGATTAAAAGCCTTGTATTTTACCCGAGACCGTTTTTGTGAATCCTCGTAACAGATTCAAACAAGGAAGACCACAGAAAATAATAAATCAATAATGCTCATGAGGCTTTGATCAAATGAAAATATCGTTCATATACCCAAAACGGGGTTTCTGCAAAAATAGTAAATTGGCGTCTCTGTTAACGTGCAGAGCGTCTAGTTGTGCTAGTGGCTGTGTACGGGGAAAAAATTACCAAACTTATGAGACAATCAAGTCAGGAGATTGCGAAATCAAAGCTGTTTTGCAAGAATACATGACGAATTGCTTGAGGACAATGAAGAAACGACGGAGCAAAGGCTGAGTGCTTGTGTGTCCCCTTTGGCAGTACCAGGATTCATGTTCGACTTCTAGTGCAGCTGAAATCCCTATGCCATGATGTGGCAAGATCACCCCCTTCCCCCTTTGGATTAAGTTATTTACTTATTTTGGCTCATCGGCTGTAGATGAGAGTGAAATATCACGGTTCCACCAGCTGTAGCTTAGTCAAAAGTTTCCATGCCCGTGTTCGCGGGAAAGTGTTTTCCATTGGTTGGAAGGGAGAACGCTACTGGAGACATGACGAGGGAGGAGCTTTGTCTTAAATGGGGGGTCCTGCGATTGGCTGGAAAATGACCGAGTTCACTCACGTCTGTGCAGAAACTATAAATGCGCCTGCAAACCAGTGCCTGTGCAGGCGAAAACGACATCAAGACCTAACGCCGTCCCGAGGATTACGTCACTCTTTCGCGCTCAAAGTTGCATCATTCCTCCCTTTTGTTCCGTAGACGCAGCTGCTTGAAGAAAGCGGAAACAGCGGATTTATGGGCCTATAGAACGCTTTGCATCATTCCGCTTTGTGGCAGCGACAACAAGATGGCGGACAAAATGCCGCCACCACCACTTCGTGCAATTACTTTGATGGAAATTTTCGACGACGACGACTTGACTGCAGTACTACAAGCTACAGCAGCGTCAACGTTCATATCCTTGTATGCACTGCAGCTTTTTAATCCTTGAAAAATGATCCCAGCGCACAACACTTGAACAAGTTCCTCCAATCATCGGGGTATAAGAAGAAGAAGACAGCGCACGGTCACGTGACGGTGACATGCAGTGAACATTGCAAGTATTCTTCCCCAAAACATGCAAACTACGATCAAGTTCATAAGCAATTTGAACATAAAATAAAAATGTAATCTCCCTTCACACTTTCCGCCACGTATAAGATATAATTTATCATGCGTCAGCTCACAATTGATGTACTTGTCTTCACCGAAACGATAACGTCCAATAGTGGCCGCCATTTTGCTGACAGTCTTGGCATTCAATTTTTACCGCTACGCAGCGCTGCCAGCGCTTTTTCCCAGCGACGCGCAGCAGAGGGTTTCACAGAAGCAGCGCTGACAGCTGCTTACAGCGGCTGAGCTTACGGAACACGCTGCTTATCACTCCAGAAGAGACGCCGGTGGCGTCACTCTCCGCGCCAAGATATTACGTCATCCTTCCTCCTTTGCACTCCACGTTGAGGGGAGATACCACTCTTGCAACTGCCTGTGTCCATCTCTCAAGGTGAAGACACACTTGCAATGCCTGTGTCCATCTCTCCTGGTGAAGACGCGCTTGCGACGCGCAAAGCCGTCCGTACAGAACGAATACCGACGATTGAGAGAAAAGACAGAAGCCTCTTAGAAAGAATACAAATTGGTTTGCTATGGTTGTGCTTGCGATCGAATGCAAAAGCTTCCCCCTTCCCCTTCCCCCCTTTCTTTTCCCTCCGGTGCATCAAGAACTGCTGCAACAAAGATTCCCTGACGTCTGAGCGATTGAACCATGATTGACACACAGCTCGTTCAGCAAGCAGCAGCCGAGACAAGAGTGAAGAACAATCGGATAAGTTACCTTTTATCGGCTGGCGGGCCCATTCGTTCTCTTACATGATTATGATTATGAGTATTGATGCTTCTGCTTGATATATCCCTCGCGTTAACGTTGATTCATTCCTCCATCACCCTGGCATAGTAATTAAAACATTGTGACATTGACCTATGACCTCGCCGTCTTTCTGTCTCGTGTTCGTGTTTGATAGAGAATGACTGTGTGAGAGAGTGTTGCAAGTGGATCGAGTGAACTCCCCTAGACCTTTGACCTTTCAGTAAAACGAGCTGGTCCGGCTTGAGACACATGATCTACATAGTGAAGCAAATCGATTATAGTTGCTGACAAAAATGCACGTCGTCAGAGAAAGACTGACCACCATACTCTTCCAGTACATCTATCCTGGCCTAAAGGCAAAATTGAGGACAAAAGCGGAAGGTTCAGTACATACTGCTTAGAAGCGGTAGACGCTTTCGTCTGGTAACGGCCAGTGACCTGGAAGAGAGGCAAGATACTGAATGTAAAACTAGGGGACCGAGTCAGGAGAGTTATAAAGGCATTCACTTTGATCACTTTCCCTCCAGGTTTACTGGAGGTCCTACAGACTTTATCTGTCTGTGTGTGTGTGTGTGTGTGTGTGTGTGTGTGTGTGTGTGTCTGTCTGTCCCGACTTCACGGCTGATTTCTCAAACTACTGGGCAGATTTCCTTGACATTTTGCACACTAACTGAATGTTAGGTCCGATTGAATTTATCAAATTTTCAGAATCGAGGCTTGAAGAGAAAGTGGTTTTTTAAGGTCGTACACTCCAGAGCGCCTCCCCAAATACTCCAATCATGAATGGCCAAATTGCGAAATGTGTGACATCATCAACAACGTGACGTCATTTGCGAGTAGAGTTTTGAGGAGGATGAATTTCGAGAAGATTGGTGAAAGGATAAAGAAGGATTTTTTACGATGCAAGTAGTCAGTTGATGGAATGGCGACCCACTCCACATTCACGTCTCTTTCTCGCTGTATCTCGCGTGGTAACAGTTGCAAGCGCCAAAATGGCTTCCAAATGAACGCCGACAAACTCGTTGCATTGTATTCTGGACAGCATTTGTGTCTCATTTTTGCCAGACAGTGAGAAGATTTCTCAGACTGTGATAGACAGGGGTATGAATAAATACTACTCATGTTATTTAGACGAAATTAAGATCTATTAGCAAGCGGATTAAACGGTGGAGGTGACAGCTCGGTGCTTCATATCAATGCGGGAAAAATTAAGCAGCACATTATGAATCGACTTTCTTTCCATCTTGACGCTGCTAAGCAGAAGGTCAACTGTCCTCATTGCTCGTGCAAGGCTGGGTAAGTGTTGTTGGTTTTTTAATCATGTATCTGTTATGTGTTTGATGGAGTAAGCTAAGCTCGTATTCCAAAAGTGTATAACCTACACTTGAAGTGTTGTGTGTGGATCCAAAAAGCTTGCGCAACTGTCCTTTGCACTGACTGTCCTATGCACGGAGTGTCCTTTGCATTAACTGTCCTTCACACTGACTGTTCTATGCACTGACTGTCCGATGCACTGACTGTCCTATGCACTTTCACACTGACCAGTGCACAGAATGACCGGCATGTGTCCGAAGCACTGGTGAGCGCGACATGTCAGTGTGAAGGACAGTTAATGCAAAGGACGGTCAGTGCAAAGGACAGTCCGTGCATAGGACAGTCAGTGCAAAGGACAGTTGCGCAAGCTTTTTGGATCCACACACAACACTTCAGCAGTAGGTTCTACAATTTTGGAATGCGAGCTTAGGTTACTCCATCAAACGCGTAACAGATAAATGATTTAAAAAAAACCAACAACACTTATACAGCCTTGCAGGAGCAATGAGCAGTAATGTTCAATTTCAAATGCAAATCTGAGACTCACCCCCGCACAGACTCCTTTGCTTTTATTCAGCCGGATGAGATTTAGCTGCTCGTGTGGCCACGGAAAAGAACGTTATAAATGCTTTACAAACACTCTGTCATATCAATTCTCTAATGGCTCAGCTGGTAGAGAGTTGGACTCTTGGTCATGCATGACAAGATTCGATTCTGCGCTGAAACTTTTTTTCCTCTCTTTTTTCGAGAGGTTGTGGGTTCAAACCCAACCTGGTTTTTTGTGTTTGTGTGTGTGTGTGTGTTTTTTCCCCCCTCTTTTCTCGAGAGGTTGCGGGTCCGAACCTGATATAAATATATATATATATATATATATATATATATATATATATATATATATATATATATATATATATATATATATATATATATATATGCCAAAACCTCGAGGTTCAGCGCCAGCGGTTTTTATCTTTAAGCCTCTGGGGAAATTCTCCGTGTAAAGTAAAAACTTAAGCGCATGAAGAACGATGTTACCTGAAAGAGAAGAGCAACTACAGGAAGAGTCCGACCACAGTGCAGGTGTCTCAATAACTCTGGGTGTTTACAACTCTCGCAGGCAAGCCTTTTGTTGTTCTACAGCCTCCTAGCATGAGGTTAGCATTTTCTGCATGTGTCGCTCATTGTTCTCACCATAACCTTCGAGAGACCGATGCACATAGTGCGAAAACACTGCAGATGTTCCGTTTCTGACTGTCCAGCTTTCCACTGCACCAGCGAAACTCTTCCCTTTAAGGCCTAACTCAATAGCCCAAACGGGGTATCGGCGAATGCCCCGAACAGCTTTTGCCCGACCAAATTGTTCAGCCCGAACTGTGTTCACCCTTAACTGCCCGTGAGCGTGCGCAGTGAAAACCCTGACAGCCATGCTCTCTCTGGTTTGGCGAGCACGCGTCGGGCAAAAATTTGCTTGCAGCGTGTGTTTTGGGAGCTGGCTTCTCATTGGTTGAGAAACTGACTCTTATGACGAGGAGGAGCTTTTGTTGGCGTTCTCGCGACTATTTGCACAATTAAATGGCGGACATGTCTACAGTTCGCACAGAAAACGATGTATTTGGGGATACTAGAAACCCATCCAAAGAAAATGTAAGCCAGGAACAGCGTTAATTTATCAAAGCTGTATGTTGAATGCATCAATAGGTCGTGAAAGCTCCTACATTTTAAAAATGGAAATGCAGGTCGACGCATCTACACGTTGAAGCATATGTTGGCACAGCTCAACTGTATCGTTGCGTGTGGCTTTCAACCCGATTTTTACACAATGGTCTAGACCGGATCGGCAGCAAAATCGGCTTGAAAAACGGTACGACTGTCGATGCCTTTTCTGATATGACCTCTCGCTGTCTTTAAACCATACTTTTACAATAAGAATGACAGTACTCGCATTGGCGACGACTGCTATAGTTTCGACCAGAAGGATTTCGACCAGAAGGATTTTGACCAGAATCAAAGATAAGAATAAGAATATACATGCATCTATGATCCTCTTTGCATCAGATGTTGTATAGAAAATAATAGCTCACACAAATCGGTTTATATGATACTAGACAGCAATCTGAGAGCACAGACCCTCACTAAGTACGCCACAGTTTCTCTTCCGTGACCTCCATGACAATAATATGAGTCGTCACTTCCGTCAAGTTCGTTTGATCAATTAGGCCTTGACAAACAGTTCGCTGAAACCATCGGAATATACCCAAATGACAAGCAGTCTCGACATGCTCTATTGAGAATGAACGCAGGTTTGGCGAGATCCTCGAACGCCGGTTCACCCGACTGACATTCGGGCTATTGACGAGTGCGCATGGACTGATCTCCAGTCAGCAGAATAATTCGCTCTGTGTCTGAATTAATGCCCAGGGCTGTCGTTGTACTACGTAGGTAATGAATGCGTCAATTTTTCCCATAAATACAAACCTATTCCATCGACGATCCAAAGGAGTCAGACAGCCATGACCTGAAGACGGACAGCTCTTCCATGTAGTAGGAACTGATGGTGGCTATTGGAAATCATAGGACGTTTTCTCGAGGAATAAAGCTAACGAACGTGGTATTAAAGACGGTCTAAACCTTGATGGCGAACAAGATATATTCTTCCCAGATGGAGCGCGTTCTCTTTCAAGCTCCACGACAGCTAATGACCAATGTTGTTCAGTTCCGATCCTCTGATAAAGTATTCATGATGGAGCGAATCTGAGGGATTACCTCTCTGGCAAATGGAGGCGACCGGCAAACTTCCCGGATTGCAAGCTGATGGTCATTTCATCTTGGTTGTTGCTGTAGCTCTCGCTTTCACTGAACTTAAGATCAATACCAAGCCAGCTTCCGTTTTTTAGGAAGCACAACACGCTAGAGGACGCGTTTCCTTTCCTTTCATGGAGTTTTTATTCGTCCGAGGATGTTGGCGTGACTAACATATTTGGTTAGGGAAAAGGGTGTGAAGAAGCTATTGACTCCATGCTCCATTAGGGGGGGGGGGGTAGCGACGGGGGCAGGGGGGATAGGCTCATCAGCCTGTCGTAAATATGTTTTATCTCAAAACTATAATCGATTAATTTGTTTAAAATCAAAACTTCAGCACAAAAGATAACTGGGTAGCGTCATTATTTGAACACATGAGCCTGCTCTACTACATTTCTCAAATAAATAATGGACGGGGACTAAAGATTTCAAGTAATAAAGGCCTTACAAAATTTGTTATTGCATTCCTATGTACGTTCCGATGTTGCGCATG
Source organism: Theodoxus fluviatilis (assembly GCA_034096865.1). NCBI lineage: Eukaryota > Metazoa > Mollusca > Gastropoda > Cycloneritida > Neritidae > Theodoxus > Theodoxus fluviatilis. The sequence goes on along the minus strand of JAWQFJ010003148.1, from coordinate 47,913 downwards.
ACACTTCCTACAGTACTACAATTATTGGAAATGCCTGGCTAGCAGAAAAAAGAACCTCGATGAATAAAAACCGCTGGCGCTGAACCTCCGGGTTTTGGCATTAAAAACAAATGAACAAACAAACAAAAAAGATCGGGTTCGAACCCGCAACCTTACAAGAAAAAAGGGGAAAAAAAGTAAGGTTCGAACCCGCAACCTCTCACGTTTACAACAACGGGTGGGGTGGCTCTCTCTCTCTCTCGAATACCATACACACATAAAAAAAAAGAAGATTCTGTGCGAATTCGGACCCGTATGCGCATCCCCTACAACCAAGCATGTCCCAGCAACAAAAACATATTTGACGTGCTACCGAGTGAGCTAATCCATAAAACTGTGAGGACCTCCAGTAAACCTGGAGGAATAAAAAATCCTTTCTCCTTCACCAATGTCCAATCTTCTCGAAATTACGTCACGTTATTCGACGTCAAATAATCATGTCACACGTGCCAAAACTTCCCTTTAGTCGGGACAGAGTTTGGTCCCTTGCCTTCTTTGCAACACCAAAACGTACAAAAAGTCACTTCCTTTTCAAACCTAGATTCTGAAAATTTGATACATTCAATCGGACCTAACTTCTAGAAAGTGTGCATAATGTCAAGAAAATCCGGCCTGTAGTTTTTTAGATATCAGCCGTTAAGTCGGGACTGACAGACTGACACACACACAGACAGATAAAGCTGTGAGGACCTCCAGTAAACCTGGAGGGATCAAGCATTACTTTTCAAGCGTTCCTTGGGAACGTTCACACAGCATTGTCTGTATAGTCCTTGTAGCTTTGGCGGTTTCCTTAATAATGCTCGTCGATTTTATAGAGGCCTTGTCTCTTGTTTATATTTTGTAGCATACTACCGCGACATCATTTCAGTTCATTTTATGCAGTGGTTTTATATGATCATCATGAACCCGCATGCGGAAGGTGACGCAGATTTTATATATTGTGGTCTACATTGAGCCATTTTTATTTTTGTCCTTTCTGTCTCATGTTTCTGTGGATATCGACATCTCCAAGAGACAAACTATGTTTATTAACAGCGCTTAGGCTTTGCAACTAAGATTTGGGGGATATGTTCTAGACTAAGAACTGTGACGACCTGTACTTATAAGGAGGAATTCGGAAAGAGCGGTTAATCTCTCTATCTTTGTCTGTCTATCTCTGTGTGTCTGTGTGTGTGTCTGTGTGTGTCTGTTTCTGTGTGTGTATCTGTGTGTGTGTGTGTGTGTATCTGTGTGTGTGTGTGTGTGTGTGTGTGTGTGCGTATGTGTGTGTGTGTGTCTGTCTGTCTGTCTGTCTGTCTGTCTGTCTGTCTGTCTGTCTCTATGTCTGTCTGTCTGTCTGTGTGTCTGTCTGCCCGTTTGTCTGTCTGTCTGTGTGTCTGTCTGTGTGTCTGTGTGTCTGTCTGTCTGTCTCTGTCTGTCTGTCTATGTCTGTCTGTCTCTCTCTGTATCAGTCTCTCTGTCTCTGTCTCTGTCTCTCTCTGTCTCTCTCTTTCTGTCTCTCTCTCTTTCTCTGTCTATCTCTCTCTGTGTCTGTTTGTCTCTCTCTCTCTGTCTCTGTCTGTCTGTCTGTCTGTCTGTCTGTCTGTCTGTCTGTCTGTCTGTGTATCTGTCTGTCCGTTTGTCTGTCTGTCTGTCTGTCTGTCTGTCTGTCTGTCTGTCTGTCTGTCTGTCTGTCTGTCTCTCTGTCTGTCTCTCTCTCTTTCTCTGTGTGCGCGTGTGTGTGTGTGAGTGTGTCTGTCTGTCTGTCCGTGTCTGTCTGTCTGTCTAGGCTTCTGTCTGAATAAGATTTATATTTCTGGCTATATATATTTCATCTCTTTAGCAGAAAAGAAACCTAACAGTCTGAACCGACTTTGGACATTTTTTTTCTTCTCGTGAACAGTTTATAGTGCTATTGCTGAGAGAAGATCTGCACTCCCGATATCGAACTCCTTACAATTTCACTTCGTCCTTATTACTTACCTAGAGAGTTTCCACAACTGCTCTACACTCTTGTTTACATTCACCCAGTGCTAATGCTACTGTTGCCGCTCATCTGATTGCTGACGTCACTCACAAATTAGACTGTATTTCTCCTGATGCTCCGAAATTCATCCTTGGCGATTTTAATCATTGTCAACTCAACAAAACACTGAAAACCTATGAACAATATGTGACTTGTGGAACGACAAAGAGAAACACCATACTGGACTTGTGCTATGGCTCTGTACCTGAGGCTTATCAATCTAGGCCTATTCCATCGTTTGGTGGTTCTTACCACAATAGTGTCTACCTGGCGCCTGTGTATAAGCCTGTTTTTCATCGCTTACAGCGTGTTGTGAAGTCTGTGAAGTGTTGGACAGCTGATAGCATTGCTTGTTTACAGGGATATTTTGATTGTACTGCCTGGAGTGTGTTTCATAATGCTTGTGATAGTTTGGATGAACTAGTGGATGTGATTTCGTCTTACATTTCTTTTTGTGTTGACACCGTTACTCCTGTAAAACAGTGTGTGGTATTTCCAAACAACAAGCCTTGGGTGACCAAAGAACTAAAGGAAGTTCTGAATAAAAAGAAACGTGTGTTTTTCAGTGGAAGTGAGCATGATAAGAAGATGATCAATAGAGAGGTTCGCAATGCCATTAAGACAGCCAAAAGGGAATATAAAGATAAAGTAGAGTCACAGTATAGTTGTGGTAACCTTAAGGCTGCATGGCAAGGAATAAAAACTATGTCGTCTGTAAACCAGAAAATTGATTGCACGAAGAAACCTGTCAAACTTGAAGGTGTTGCTGATGCTGATGTTCATAACGTTTTAAACCATTTTTATTCTCGCTTTGAAAAGCATGATTTTTCTGCTGTCATTTCTGATTTCAGGTCCTCACTTGTACAAGG
>JAWQFJ010003148.1:17500-37500 GCA_034096865.1 Theodoxus fluviatilis | reverse complement strand
TGCTAGTGTCATATCATTTAAATTCTTACGTAACAAATAAAGACAACTTCAACTTGTCCTCCCGCCAATAGTGCTGCACATAAGATTCTGCAAAATTACACACCGTCAGCACGGCATATTAACATTTCCATCGTCATCTGCATTGATGTCGACACACAGAAGAATTTATCTCCATGCAGAAAAATACATCAGCGATGTCCAGACCGGGTATGTTGGGCATCAAATGGGAGCACGTGTAGACATGCACACATGGAGTATTAGAAAGCCACAGTGACGTAAGCAGCGCTGTGTAGCTATGTACATGTGATAAGTAAACACCAGCAACGTTTCACAAGTATAACGGCGTCAACGTTGAATTCATAAGTCACCGTTTAAACGCTTTAACACGAAAAAATCAAAACATTCTCTGATATGAAGAAGCACGAAATGAAGTGATATAAAAGCGTACATAAAAGCTCATTCAACTTCATCATTGCAATCGTGCGAAGTCTGAAGTCTGAAGAATCTCCAAAAGCGAAATGGATTTAGGTTGATTTCAAACAGTCCTATACGGTTCCTAGTCAGTGTGGTGACGCGGGCTATGAATACCACACCATGCTAATTAAAACAACACTTTTTTATTTACAAGAAGGAGTGTTACAAAGATATTTGAACGATCATAGACATGACCCTTACATTTGCAACGTAACGCTTGTTGTAATTGACAATGTAACCATGCAAAATAGGAGTATGTTTGCTTATGTTACGCAAAGTGCATCAAAACACTTGGTGCCTAAATAAACTTCGACGCCCGCCCCCCCCCCCCCCCCGCTAGTCCCTCTCCCCCCTCCCCCCCCCCCCCCCCACTCCGTCCCCCCCCCCCCCCCCCTTGAGCACATGCTTCTCTCCGCGAGTAAACTGATTTTCACTAAAAATGTAACAAAAGAACACACATTCACTGAAGAAGAGCATGTGCCCGAAAGACTTTGATTTTGGTGTTTGTCGTGTGTTTGTTTCTTATTGATAGTAAAAGAACACACATTATAAGAGTGGAGTCACCAAAGGCGTTCCAGAACTCCTTTGGGATGGTTTCGTATGATGAAATGTTAAAATAATAAACAGTTGTCTCGGGCGTTGCTTGCTTCATTAATGTCATTTCTGAAATTGTAGACCACAGGTACTTCCTATGGGCTTTGCAATAAGTAATGCATCAGTGCTCTAGGCAAACATGCATTAATGACAGCTTGGGCTGGTCACGTCGCCCTGCAGCAACGAACTCATTACGTGTCCCAATAAACATTTCATGCAGAGGGAAACCATCTCGTCACCTGGCTTCTGGCAAACAAAGAGAGGTTTCCCTTGTTTCTTGGATGCAGACAAACGGTAGTAGTTCCATGATTCCACCTGGCCTATCAGTTGCAGAGTGATTTCTACAGAACGGCATATCCGGTTTCAGTGCACGAACAGTGTACCATGGAGAATTCTTTTAGCTATGCCCTTGTAGCTGTGGTGACACACAGGGGTGGCGCACTCACGCGTTCGCCCTCCAAGATCAGCGAGGCCTAGCTTGAGCGTGGACGTCATGTTAGCGTCGCACGGGGACTGAAGTATGAAGCGGGTGTAAACAGATCCCCTTCATGCACCCCTTGGCGCGCTGTCCTCTGCGGAAAATGAGGATAAATAGTTCATGCTTCTAAGACTCTCTTAGGACGTGGACAATTAATGTCCGGCGTGATGAAGGGCGTCGATAGTTTGCTGGTGGTGTCGGATGGACCCCACTCCTCCGAGACTGCTGTCATGATTCTGGTCACGCCACCCTGACTCTCCCCGCTAAGTTGGACCCCAAGGATTTATTCCAGTGTGGCTGAACGTGGCGGAAGTCGTTGCAGCCCCGGGAAACTATCTGAGTTCGAAGCCCACAATCAGAGACCGGTGACGTTCGCTAAACAGCCTGTCGGTGAGCCGCTCAACGACGTCCTCTTTCGCGTGCTGACGATTCTCAGCACGCCGAGAAATGAATAACTTTTTTAAGTTCATCTCATTTCCCGAATTCGTTTCTGGTGAATAAAACGCATTGACAAGACTTCATTCTAATTGACTGCAAGTTTCATGTAGGAGTCGGCCGAAACGAACCAAGACTAGAGCATGTCACTGGAAACTTTGTAATTGACCACTGGAAGAATCTGGTCGATAAGGCGAGTCAAGTCAAATGCCTAGAGTGTGCGGATGGTAGGTCGTGTCTGGAAAAGAGGGGGGAGGGGGGTGGAGAGAAGAAATTTGGAAACAAAAGAAGTGACACGTTAAAGTTATTGTCTTATTAACAGTCCGTTTTCAAGTCGAGCAATGTCAGGCTGACCAGACTGAACAGCTTCTGTACCTGTGTGCCTGCGTTTAGTCTCTCTCTCTCTCTCTCTCTCTCTCTCTCTCTCTCTGTATGTGTGTGTGTGTGTTTTCCCCATCAGTCTCTGCCTGTGTCTCTTTCCGTCGGTCCCTTGTATACATGTACTTGGACATGCATTTTCATTCATTTGTTCGGCTCTCTAAGACTACCTACCGGTATCAGTATTCGTCTGTCCATTACTCCTTTGCGAAGAATAAAACAGGAAGAAACTGGGTGCACTGTGCTTGTGTTGGATGTCCGGTGTTATGCACAAACCACTATGATGCTACCAGAGTGTGTTAAATGCGTACGTTTGTTTTTTCCGTGACTTTGGTCTGTTGATTAGTATATTTGCTTATTTGTTTCGGTTTTCTCGGTTACATAATTTTTGTCCGATAAATGATGCCAAATAAATTTTGGAGGATTCCGATCCCTTAAGATAAACTTTAGTAACTTTTTATTTAAATCTCTTCTGGGCCTAAAAACGCGTTTACAATGGATGGGCAAAAAGTAAAGCCATATCGATACAACACCAGAAAAATTGGAAAGTCAAACTTCAGAAGTAGCCTTAAACTAAATGTTCTGAAACAAGCACCATGTGGAAAGTTTGAAACATAGTGGCTAACCACCTTCAAAGGTTTGCAATACCTCGCATAATAAAGGTTCCGTTTGTAAGTTGCATACGAAAATAATGAAGGATGAAATGAAGAAAGGTTATAGCAAGAACAGGTACAATGCATGATACTGTTAATGTGATACTTTCATTTGTCAACGTTTTGACAAGCGATCAAAAAGGAACTTCATTGTGGCTAGTTTGATATATAGCAGGACCATTCTAGTTCACTAGAGACTTCGCCTACTCCAGTTGACATCACGTGATGGAAGGCTTTTGTCCAAAATATGCAAATGGAGGTCACACAAGAGGCTTGAGAGATAGCCGATCTGCTCCCTGACATACGCTGTTAAAGTAGTTCTAAGACTATTTCACACACAACTCTTAACTTACTCTGGTTGAGGCATTAAACAAGCGTTTATTTGATAAAATAAAATGTTTGTATTGAAATGGAAACAAGTTTGGACATCAGAATGATTTCTGTTTAAAAAACAGAAGAGAAAAATTAGTATCAGAACGAACTAGTTTTGGCGCAGTGCTGAAATGTGAAGGGTCTAGTCTCTAACGCATTCATTGAGAATTGTGCCAGAGCCAATACTGAATCGGGTTCACAGAATGTAGCAGGACTTATAGTAGGACTTAAGTGAACTGTATGCCGCTTGTTAAGTTCTGGTGAGTTATGACAAAGTCAATAGTCCAGAACACCATTTTACTTCCCGAGATGATGTCTATAGGATGTATTTGACTTCAAAATAGAGTTTGACGTCTAATCAAGAGGAGTTTTTAAGATACGGATAGGACGGCACAAAGTAAATCGATGCTAACCCGTATGCGATGGCGGCGTTTGCAACATCTGGTCGTTTGCTATCCCCCTGTGGGTTCGGGGAAAGAACTGACCCACCGCGTCTCTCTATGCGATTCGTAAGAGGCGAATAACGAGGGACACCGTGACTTGATTTGTGTTCACTCTAAACTGTTCTAGTGATTTTCGTGCTTGATGACCTTACATAGCCTACAAAGGCTGATAGGCCGTAAAACACCATCCATCCGTCCATTCGTCCGTCCGTCCGTCCGTCCGTCCGTCCGTCTGTCCGTCCGTCCGTCCGTCCGTCCGTCCGTCTGTCTGTCCGTCCGTCCGTCCGTCTGTCCGTCCGTCCGTCCGTCCGTCCGTCCGTCCGTTCGTCCATCCTCTTGCGATGGTTTTCACAAAGCCTTGTGCACGCGACGCGACGAAGCAGCAAGCAGATGGTGCCTACGTCAGAAAAACTCGCTGCCTAAAATAGCCAGCAGTCTATTTGCCGGCGTCATTGCAGTGGCGCAGCCGTCCATCAACCCGTCAGAAAAGAGCTCAGGAGAGAAATCACAGAGTTACGTGATAGTAACCATGTAGTATGATGTAGCTCAATGGAACCGACACCTCAGCAGGACGATAAAGGCCTCCGCACACGAGGCAACCAAAGTCTCTTGCCGCGTTGTTTGCGGCCGGTTGCTTGCCATGTGCCAGGCAATGCTGGAGACTGCAGCTCGCACACGCTTCCACTGTGATTTTTCACCTCTCGCCACGTTGCGAACACGTCGACCCGCGGACACACGGTTCTGCGTGTGACCTGCATTTCGAAATTTACATTGTACTAGCTTTCAATACCTATTGATGCATTCAACATACAGCTTTGATAAATTAATGGTGTTCATGGCTTACATTTTCTTTGGATGGGGTTTGTAGTGTCCCAAAATTCAGCGTTTTCTGAGCGAAGCGAAGACGTCCGCCATTAAATGTGCAATAGCCGCGAGTACACGAGAACGAGGCTCTTGGTGGATTCACAGAGAGTGGCACGCCACTGCCCCCAAAACTAGAACAGGTTTAAACTCGAGCAACTCAGTTGCTGGTGGCGTAGAACGTTGCTTGGAATGCCAGTTGCTTTCAACCGACATCGCGCACGAAGCAATGTATGGCGAGCAATCGAGTTGCCCGAGTGGAGTTGCCTCGTGTGCGGAGGCCTAAGAAGAAAAGACAATTGTCGCTTTTTCGCGCCGTTTGCAATGGGCCTTCGTAGCACGAGATCAAAACCAGTCTCAGGCAAGTCATGCGTCCTCTCGAGTACAGACTGATAATGATGAAGATGCGTGTGGGGTCTTACGGCCTATCAGCCATTGTAGGCTGTATAAGGACAGTGATCACTTACGGCCTATCAGCCATTGTAGGCTGTATACGGACAGTGATCACGAACAATCATCAGAGCTGGTTTGAGTAAGAGCAAGTCAAATAATGATTTTCCTAGTAATTATTCTCTTGCGAAGCGCGTTGGGAGACGCTAGCAAGTTTGGGACTACGCGTACTGCACACCCTCCATCCTCGACTTAATTTGCACAACTTTGTAATGTCTGCAAAAGACTGGATCATTTGTTCAAGGCTGTTGAAGCTTAAAAAAGGGTGTGTTATGCAGTTAATCGAAAGCACATAGAAAGTTATCTAGTGTATGGCTTATCACGGTCTCGCCAGAGCTAATGCTTCCTTAAAATTGAACCCTCGCATCACTCCGCCCACATCCAAATCTGCGATAAAAAAACCACTCCACTGCTGCAGTGAAAACTGTTGAAAACTGCAGTCATAAACTTTTTCCTATACAATCATTTGGGATATCGATTGTCGGACCTACACACAACCCACGCACACGTTATGACCACATCGATTTATTGCTCAATGGAGAATAAGCGTTGTTACTTTCTCAACATGAGTCGGCCAGTAGCTAAAACGTCATGTGGGAACAGCCATGTGGCAACTGCGTAATAAGTACTCGCGCGCCGATTGGCTGGCGATGCGCGTGGTGGGCGGGGCTGCATACGGTTAATTTATGACTCACTTTGATGCAATAACAAAGCACAACCCCTTATGACTGATATCCAAGTAGTCTTAAGAACATACATTTCTATTGGTACACACTCTTGTACCAAAAGGAATGTTCGTCCACTACTGCTTAGCAAATGTAGCGAAAGAGCTGGCTCTGCTCTGCTCTGCCAAACATCAAGTGTTCGTTCTCTGTTTCTTTCTTTCTGTCTGTCTGTCTGTCTGTCTGTCTGTCTGTCTGTCTGTCTGTCTGTCTGTCTGTCTGTCTGTCTGTCTGTCTGTCTGTCTGTCTGTCTGTCTGTCTGTCTGTCTGTCTGTCTGTCTGTCTGTCTGTCTGTCTGTCTGTCTGTCTGTCTGTCTGTCTGTCTGTCTGTCTGTCTGTCTGTCTGTCTGTCTGTCTGTCTGTCTGTCTGTCTGTCTGTCTATGTGTCTGTCTGCTTGCCTGCCTGCCTGCCTGCATGTATGCCTGCCTCTCTCTCTCTCTCTCTCTCTCTCTCTCTCTCTCTCTCTCTCTCTCTCTCTCTCCCCCTCTCTCTTCGTTGATGTCGTTGTATGTCTGTCCGTCCGTCCGTCCAGTTGTGTGTGTGCGTCCGTCCGTCCGTCCGTCCGTATGTCTGTCCTTTTCTGTGTCTGTGTGCTTGTGTGTCTGTTTGTCTATGTGTCTGTCTGCTTGTCTCTCTGTCTGTCTGTCTGTCTGTCTGTCTGTCTGTCTGTCTGTCTGTCTGTCTGTCTGTCTGTCTGTCTGTGTGTGTGTCTGTGTGTCTGTGTGTCTGTCTGTGTGTCTGTCTGTCTGTGTGTCTGTCTGTCTGTCTGTCTGTCTGCCTGTCTGTGTATATGTCTGTCTGTCTGTCTGTGTATCTGTCTGTGTGTCTGTCTGTGTGTCTGTCTGCCTGTCTGTCTGTCTGTCTGTCTGTCTGTCTGTCTGTGTGTCTGTGTGTGAGCCTGTCTGTCTGTCTATCTGTGCGTCTGTGTGTCTGTGTGTGTGTCTGTCTATCGTATGTCTGTCTGTCTGGTTGTCTGTGTCTGTCTGTGTTGGTGTGTTTATGTCTGCGTGTGTTTGCGCGCGCGCGCGCGCGTGTAAGAGAGAGAGAGAGAGAGAGCGAGAGAGGGAGAGAGAGTTATTCAGTCAATCAATCAGATTGAGAATGAATCAGTCAGTCAGTCAGTTTGTCAGTCGATCAGTCAGTCAGTCAGCCTGTTTGTCTCTCCGTCCGTCCGTCCGTCCGTCCGTCCGTCTTTGTCTGTCTGTCTGTCTGTCTGTCTGTCTGTCTGTCTGTCTGTCTGTCTGTCTGTCTGTCTGTCTGTCTGTCTGTCTGTCTGTCTGTCTGTCTGTCTGTCTGTCTGTCTGTCTGTCTGTCTGTCTGTCTGTCTGTCTGTCTGTCTGTCTGTCTGTCTGTGCGTGTACCTTTCTGTGTGTTTGTGCGTCTGTATGTGTGTATGTGTTTGTGTGTGTGTGTGTGTGTGCGCGCGCGCGCGCGCGCGCGTGTGTGTCTGTCTGCCTGCCTGCCTGCCTGCCTGCCTGCCTGCCTGCCTGTCTGCCTGCCTGTCTGTCTGTCTGTCTCGCCTTTGGTCATTCCCACCCACCAGGATGTCATTACAATCAACAACCCTCCCCACTCCTTTTCCCCGTGCATCTCATTTGTTCCCATCCCATCCACCATCCCGTTCCTATCTAATTTCAAGCGCCCGATCAATATCCACTCAGTCTCAACACACAGACATTGTCATCTCTCAGTCCATTTCCAACGCTTACACCCACGCAGCATCAACCTCCAGTTTCAACACACAGCTCAGTCTCATCGCTTAGTCCATCTTACATTCATCCGCTATCAACACCCATTCAGTATCAACACCCATTCTGTATCAACACCCATTCAGTATCAACACCCATTCAGTATCAACACCCATTCAGTATCAACACACATTCAGTATCAACACCCATTCAGTATCAACACCCATTCAGTATCAACACCCATTCAGTATCAACACCCATTCAGTATCAACACCCATTCAGTATCAACACCCATTCAGTATCAATACACGGCTCATTCATATTTCTCAGTCCATCATCAACATGTTATGTATTTCACAATTCATAATTCACTCTCACAATTCAACGTCAACGTCCATACTTCACCCCCAGCACCTCATTCACGCTCAACCCAAACTAATCTTAATCCCATTCCACCCTCCACCCACTCCACACTCATTTACCATGCAACTTTAAAGCTTACCCCACCACAACAACACCCTCCATTTTTCACTTCCTCTCACCCTGAAATGTGACCCTCTCGCCGTGTGCATTTCAGTCTCAACAGAGTCAACGTATGACCCCATTCCACCCCACTCCACTAATTCCAGCCCACCCCACAACTCACTTGTTGTATTCTGCATTCATCAAACTTTTATTAGATACTTCATCCCTCCTACAGGTACCTGAGTCACTTGGTAAAGAGGCTCCATAGAGCTGAAGCTTCCTCCCTGTAACTGTGGAGGAAACACACGGGGTTCCCACATCCTGAATGATTTCCCCCAGTGGGCCATCGGTGTTGACTGGATTCAGTCGGCCCTTCAACAACGGACTCTCTGCACTCCATCGCCACGTAGAACCAAGCCACACGCTCCGCCTGCAAGTGTCGTCAGCCCTCCCACAAACGGCCCTCTTCATGATCTCTATTTCTCTAGAGAGAATACAATCAGTCAGACTCCGGTCGTTCTTGTTCTCTTTCTTTGTCACAGTCAAAATAGTCTGACACCGGCTCACCACCTCTTCGACTGGATTCAAGTGTGCGAACTCCCTGTGGGTTGGGGGTAGGAATAGACCCACCACATCTCCCTACGCGATTACTAATGACTACGGGTATCGTGACTTCACTCATTTTACCAGCAATGGTTGTTTTCGTGATCCTTAGAAATCCTTCAGAGGATATAAGGCAGTACAATTTCATTCATCTTCTTCGAGTGTAAGAGTGCCACTAGAGAGGGTCCTGAAAACATGAAGACCATGGAAGCGTTGCCTACGCTAGTATCTCGCGAGGATTGACGAGGAACGCTAGGAAAGCGCGAGGCGAGTGTAATGCTCACAACTCCTCGCCAGGTAAGAGAAGCGAGTTTTGGCGAGGAGCCTCCGGAGATACCCAGCCGCGGCTGACGTAAAAATTCAAAGTGACGGAGACCATGCAAATTGGGTTTATACTGACGGACGGCAATGCCTGTAATGTGCATGTTACTGTCCAGGTTGCCTTGTTTTCGTTGACAAAGATCCAGTGCCATTCAAAATAGCGCCATGGACTACGTTGCACAGACGCGAGGCCTTGCGAGGTATAGGCCGGTGTCAACATGTGTCAAGCATTGACCTGCCTTTACATCTGCTTTCATCATGTTGACACCGGGCCATTTCTCGCAAGATCTTGCAAGGTTCCTACCGTAAGTATGTTGAATCAAGAGGGAAAACCGCGGTGATGTCTGCATCGTCAGTTGCTTCTTCACCCACACAGCCTTGCAAACAAGAAAATTGTTCGTTGCATAAAGGCCTAGCCCTTACTCTTCTCGTCTCGCCTCACTTGCGAGAATGTTTCGCCAGCTAGGAGACTAAGCAACGCTTCTCATAGCATTCCAGCTGATAAAGAGGATATCAGGTAGCTTCGACCGTATGCTAGATCCAGTGCCAAATTTTTCGCTTCATGTACAACCCATCATCCTTATACCCCCACCCTGCACCCCCTCCATCTTTCTGTCATCTTACGCTTTCCTCACACGTTCAGCACAAGTCACTACCAGCGCTATTCCCCACCCCTTTCTTCTTTTCCACCCCAGGGCGCGATGATTTTGATACACATTTTTTTTCATGAACGCTGCTGTCCAGATTATGAGACCCAGGAGCCAAGCGGGGAGAGTTTGGGTCCTCCTCAATGTCTGCCCAATCTCCTTATCGCGAGAAAACTCCGCTGTTACGTCTTTCCCTGTGGAGGGGCGTCAATCTACCGATTAATTCAAGTTTGATGTACCATGAGCAAATGGATATTCATCAAACCTGCTGTATGCCGAGATGGTCGTTCGAGGCTGCATTTTTTCTCTCTCTCTCTTTCTCTACGAAGCTGAATTGGGTCTTGGCATACCTCCAAAGACGAAGAGAACTGACCTTACGATGGTCTTCGTCGTAGTGGCAATAATCAACCATCAACCAAGTCCAAACATTAATGTTCATGAGGTCGCATTATGATGTCATATTTCGGATGGCGTTAGACCGAATATTTGCCTTTAAAGGACAACAATTTCCAATAACCCCTCCTCTTTAACCAATACTCAACCACGTAACTGTTTGTCCACGCAAAGAACTATGCACATGCTTCCCCTTTTATCCCCCTCCTTCCCCTTTTATCCCCCTCCTTCCCCTTTTATCCCTCCCCCCCCCCCCCCTCTCCCCGACCACCCACCACCACTATGTTAATATGCATAGTATGTAAGCTTTGTATTCTTGAATAACTAATTTAATTAAAAAAAACACACTGTGCACATGCTATCAAACCTCTGGTGTGTGTGTGCGCGCGCGCGTGTGTGTGTGTGTGTTGGTGTGTGTGTTAGTGTGTGTGTGTGTGTGTGTGTGTGTGTGAGTGTGTTTGTGAGTGTGTGTGCGTGTGTGTGCGTGTGTGTGTGTGCGTGTGTGTGTGTGTGTATGTGTGTGTGTGTGTGTGTGTGTGTGTGTGAGTGTCTGACACAAAGAGAAGTGAACTGAACCGAGCTAGTTTACTGAGGCTGTCGGCCCATCGCATATGAAATTGTATGTGAAATATCAACATTCAGCTAACTTAATTTGCTGAATAGATAATGAGCATAAAGCAATGCACAAATTACCACCACAATACATTCTCATTTCTCTTCCTTTGCATCTGGATTGTTAAAAAAGCTTCTATTTCATCAGTATCTGTTCCCTATTATCTCAAAGCATAATATACAGGTATATACATGGATACTGACCTTATCATTGCGCATTAAAATTCCTTCTAGTCACACAAACACACACACACAAAAACACACACACACACACACACACTCACACACACACACACACACACACACACACACACACACACGCATGCACGCACCCACACACACACACACACACACACACACAGAGAGAGAGAGAGAGAGAGAGAGAGAGAGAGAGAGAGAGAGAGAGAAGAGAGAGAGAGAGAGAGAGAGAGAGAGACTCAGTCTCAGGCAGACCCACAGACAGACGGACGGACAGAGAGTGCTAGAAGTTGAATATTATAAACGTAAACACAGATCAAACGGCAGACTTAGCGATAGGCGCGCAGAAGAAACAAATGGGTGACGGGAGACAGAAACCACATAAACATGGCTTTGAGCACGGCTATGATATCTAAAACTAACATGCATGTACACACTTACAATGACCTGACGCGGAACCAGTCAGTTCATCATCTTTGTCGTCGCAGCTCTGTCGTTTATCCCACAAGCTGCAAGTAGTTGTGGAAATCCTTGCAGCAGAGCTCTTTCACGCAGCGAATGATCACGAACGATAATTCCCAACACGAACTGGAACAGGATATTGTGCTGCACGATGCCACTATGTCCAGCAGACCTAGCACATTCACCACTCTTTGGTGGGTGGGCATGAACAATGGATGGACGATGCTTGACCGCAAGGTGCGTCCGTGATGGATTATCGCCGGAAGTCGCCTTATGCAGCAGTTCGTCTACATTAGCGCCACCCGTGGCGAGGGGAAGATGGTCTTCAGTCTCATCTGGTCGCGTACATGTACAGTGTATCGCCAAAGATTATAGGTTACACAAAGATAGCTCATAAGCTCATTGTTATGAGGATCGAGACACGTTGCGCCCCAAGCTGCCTGGACTATGGGGAAGTAATCACTCTGCTTAGATACATGTAAAAAGTGCTTGTTTGTCGACGCGTTTCTGATGCATTCCGATCATGTTTGTGAATACATTTACGGTGTAATGTGTAAATAAAATGATTTGCTGCAATAATGGGGGTGTTTTGGCTTTGTTTTTTTGTAGCAGGCGTTGTGAAATCGAAATATTTGGTTCATCTAAATGGATGCTTGTGCGCATGCGCGTGAGCCTATAGTCCGTTTAAACATTGCTCTGTCAGTGGACGCTACTGACTTCGCACGCCCGGGGAGTAATGCCAAAGATCCGGCCGCGTTAAAACATGCAAAAATATTAATTAGATTAAAAACTAATCGAAAATAGTCATATTAGACTGTTTTAACGTATACTTTCTGCACAAAACCCACAGAAGATAAGTAAACAAACCTCACCGGTCGTATGTACCTAGATGGCTAGCAGACGAATAATCTTTGTCTCCACTGACAGAGCAATGTTGAAACGGACTATAGACTCACATTTCGATGAACCAAATATTTCGATTTCACAACGCCTGCTACAAACAAACAAAGCCAAAACACCCCCATTATTGCAGCAAATCATTTTATTACACATTACACCGTAAATGTATTCACAAACATGTTCGGAATGCATCAGAAACGCGTCGACAAACAAGCACTTTTTACATGTATCTAAGCAGTGTGATTACTTCCCCATAGTCTTGGCCGCTTGGGGCGCTGCGTTCCGAGCGTCTTGTAACTCTATATAGCAAAAGCTCGGCATGAGCTATCTTTGTGTAACCTATAATCTTTGGTATCGCTCCCACGCGTGTGGAGCGGGGACTCCTGCACTTATCAGCAGGTGCTAATTGCTGAGGTGTAAGCAATTATTCTCTCAGGAAGCCTTTGAAATGGACAGACCGTGATTGAAGCCCGAGTTTCTCTTGTGATTACCTCTGCTTGGATGTGTGGAAATGTCGTTGTCCATGGTGTCAGAGGTCTGATGTTTCGACTATAAACGAGCAGAGATGTGTATATGTGTGTGTGTGTACGCCTGCATGCGTGCGTGTGCGTGCGCACGTGTGTGTGTGTGTGTGTTTGTGCGCGCGTGTGTGTTAGATGCCAGGGTGATAGATGAGGACCGACAGATTGGTTGGTCCAAGAAATGAAGCCTAAAGTAATACTTGTTGGGATTCTCATGTGGACCGATAGAGACCTCGCTGTCAACATGACCACCAGGATCAGGCTTTTGCCTCACATGAAGTCGTGAGTGCGCTGGAAATAGTCATGTAGTCAGTTGACGTCATGAATGATGAACTATACATGGAGCTAATGATAATGTAAGCGTCAAAGTAATGTGCTGAAGCAAACAAGCGGCGTCCCCCAACTCCACACCATACCCGTGTGTAGATCTGTCAGTAAAGAGGTGTGTGCGTTCGTGCGTGTGTATGTGTGTGTGCGCGCGCGCGTGTGCGCGTGTGCGTGCGTGTGTGTGTGTGTGTGTGTGTGTGTGTGAGACGTGACTTTCACGTGTGTTTGTATCTCAAGCGAGTTTAGGTGTGTTTGTGTGTTGAAAGGGCGTGTTTGCCCATGTGGGTGCGTGCATGTGTTTTTTTATAATATCGGTTGCTATATTTCGGCCAGTCTGGAAGCAAAACAGTTTATTGCAAAGTAAACACACTCTCACACACACACACACACACACACACACACACACACACACACACACACACACACACACACACACACACACACACACACACACACACACACACACACACACACACACACAAACACACACACACTCGCACTCACTCGCTCACTCACTCGCACACGCACACACACACACACACACACACACACACACACACACACACACACACACACACACACATGCACCCACACATATACACGCGCGCGCACGCACACAAAACACGCATAAACACACATTCACACACGCTGGTGCACGAACGCACACACACACACACACACACACACACACACAACACGCATAAGCACATACGCGCACGCACACATATGCACACCAAATACACACTCACACACATACACACACACAACTCACGCACGCGCGCGCACACACACACACACACACACACACACACACACACACACACACACACACACACATCCAGACCTTACGATTATTTGGCAATTTGGAATCCATCGGAGTGCACGACTTGTCAATTTGATTCGTCCCGAAGCTGAGAATGGAATAAAATTCCATTATCGATTCCCGTAACAAACTCAGATTAGCGTTCACGGCACGAAGGAGTATTGGAAAGGTCCAGAATAAACTTTTTAAAGTCAAGGTCGCAAAGACCTGGACACGTGTGATTGCTGTGGCTTAGGACCATGTGTTTGGAAAATAAGCGTCCATGTCAAGGAGTCGAAGAGGTGAGAAGTTATATGCAATTTTGAGGTTTTTGGTTTAACAGATGACGCCTAGGAACAAATCGCGCTGGTATTAGACTAGGAAAAATTCCCCAAAAGGCGCCTAAATAAAAAGTGGTAAGCATTTGTGAGGAATTAGTAGCGTCCACGTGATTCTTATGGATTTGGGTATGCTGAATCCATTTCTGGTGAATACCAAAGCCGAAAGTGCCTATTTTTTGTTACTATTCAACGGTTTCCAAGATGGCCGTCAGGGCATCAAAAACCCTGCAATTCTCAAACAAATGCTTATATCTTCCTTGTTTTAGGAGCTATTCGAATACATTTTTCCATGTTGGTAGACAACTGGTCGACAATTATTTTCTCGGCATGGTTAATGACCTTGACAAAAGGTCAAGGTCACACGAGGCGGACAAAATTGACTCACATCATTTTTTAATTTGTGTATGTCAAGTTGGCTTTGGCTCTGAAATAGGCCAAACTAAACACTGAAACTTGTTGACACTATCAAATAAGTGTTTGACATTAAAATATGTATACATTGAGTAACCTTCTGATAAGGTCAAGGTCATTTTGACTTCATAATTCCAATGTAAGCATAAGAGGATCCGCTCAAGATTTGTAGTGGCCCATATGTTGCTAACACTGGATATCTGAAGCTCTTAATAACTTTCAGCAGAGTTTCATATCTTTGTTGTACAATTTCTAAGGTCAAAGATGAAGGTCAAAGGTCAAAGTCACGATCTTTATTTTGATGACCTATACAGCCAAAAATGTTATAATCTGTAGATTACATCATTCAGAATTCAGTAAAAGAGAATGCAGTCATGCAGCTTTACTCTCTAAGACCTGTGGGGTACCAGTATCTTGCACAGTTCAAGGTCACAGTGACGTCTTGTGTTGCCTTAAGGTACTTGCAAAATTGCTTTTCTCTCGCTTTTAAGAGTTAATTTGTACCTCTAAATGTTAACCTGTTGGGCCTAAAACACCTTTATATGACAGTACAATATATTGTTAGTAAATTCTGAAACATTGGTATTCAGATCTTGTATGGATCAATGTCAAGGTCACTTCGAAACATTACGCTTTGTATTAAATTACCACTTTACAGAGCCCTCAAATAGACCTTGACCTTCAGAATTTCCGACCTAAACCATTAGTGTGTTGCAGAGGATGATATAGTGAACATGTCTAGGTACTTTCATATTTCTACAATAAATAGGTATCAGAAACCATCGCCCAGACTCGTCCCCTCCATCTGTCTGTCCGTCTGTCTGTTATTCCCCTCTTGTCCTCTCCCGTATGACCTTTATTTAAGTGCTCCTCGTGAGCTCTACTGAACCCACGCGAGCACCTTGCACGGAAAAACCAGTTTCAGTCTATGTCAAAAACATGATTTCGTGTCCGCTGTGAGCTCCTCTCAAGCTAGTCGATTAACTTGTTAAAAAAAAGATTCACTTCTTTACAGAACTACAAGTTCTTAAAGGCCAGTCATCTGCAGCACGGCCCGAAGGAGAAAACAACAAAGTCGCCAGCTGATCAAAATCGACGCGTGACAATCAGCAGAGGTTACATCCACATCGCCGCGCACAGGGAATCAAAGTGGAATCGACGTGTCATTAGCGGATTTTGCCTCAGCCACTGTTAAATGTCATGCCACGTGATTTGGAGGCCTTGTGAGATCATCTACTGACAGGGGCACTTTTATTCGCGCAGCACTGACTTTCAGTTCCATTTGGTTGGTTTAATGTTCACTCATGTCTTCACGATTTATTCATTCATGTCACTTCAAAATCTTTCTGATGCGCCCATTTTCTGCGTGGTTACCTAGTAACTCATTTCAAATTTTCCCTCCGCTGTAAGGAATGATACAGGTTCCAGAGACACCACTCACACCATCAAACTATTCAATTATTTCAGCAAAAAGAAGGGGGAAAATCCTTCGAAGCATGAGTTATCCGATCCTTCCCCACCCCCACCCCCCACCCCCACCCCCACCCCCCCCCCCCCACCCCCCCACCCCCGACTCCTCGATTAAATTTTACACAATATACATTTTAATTTAGGGCAACGGCACTAATCACTGATTACATGGAACCATGGTATACATGTCAATTCAGCATATGATATGCAATACACATGAGATTAAGCACTATGATAGCCAAAATAAACAAGATGCAGTACACAGTAAAAATAATCTATACTTTGTTGTCAAGAAACGTATGCCCCTGTGAAGAGTGAGATGTCCAACTCCCTTCCCCCCAAAAATCAGGAAGTACAGTATATCTTTGGACAGTGTCTCCAAATAATATTTGGAGACACTGTCCAAAGATATACTGTACTTCCTGATTTATGTGTTGAGTAGAGATCCCTTTTATTTTGTTTCAGGTGTATTTTTATTCATTCAATAGATTGTTATCCTGAAAACACTCCGGAATGCAAATGACTCATTACCCCGTGACTATCCGACTCCACGACAGCGTAGAAACCCTCAATAACTGCTCCGAATGTAGAGAGATTGCAGCTAATGCATATTAACTCATCAACTGGAAATCCGTTCGACAAAATGAAATCTGAAATCAGTTATGCAGGCTGTGCGACTGAAGGAATCTTTCACACACCATGCGGCATGAGTTGCCTTGTTCCTGGACTTTGATCGTCGTGCCATGAAAACCAACTCCACTGGTGGTCACATCGCGACCACTGTGAGACATACATAATTAATTCATTCGTGTTAGAGTAGAGTCGCCTGCACCAGTCTGACTGCATCTCCATCCATTACACGGACAGGGGCTTTTCGCCGTCTCCATGTTCAAACAGCTTGGCCAGCGTCCGGCACTTTACTGACGAGAGCACAAATACATGTATATCGGCAGTGTCCATCTGGGTTACCCAGGAATGTATTTTTCCTATCGGTCCTACTGTCACGCCTTCCTTCTTCTTCAACTGAAAAACTACAAATGCCTCCCCGGCATTATGCTCTTGTACATGTCGTTAAGGAAACCTGTGGGTCAAAATTTCAACCGGTTGGCCACTCAGCCGAGTAACAGTTAAACCAAGCAACAACCCTACCACCAACTAATAACCAACCAGTCAACTGACCGACCGACTGTTCAATGAACCTACCCAACCTTCAAGCCAAGCTGCTTCGACAAAAGTACAAAAGCTATGATATCGTTTCTTCCGTACAAAAAGTCGTATTGCTGCCCACAGGACATCCCGCGGTCCTCACACAGTGGGGAGATGAAGGCAGTACATGGACTATGTTGCAATGTCGGCATTCAGTTCTTGTAACCCGAACGCGAGGACTCGGAATCAGCTCTCTCAGTTCCAAGTCGGGTGTATCCGTTATTGTCTGGAGCTCAGAAAAGCCCCCACATCAAATAATGCTATGTGTCAGAGCGAACTGGACCTTTTAAAGTTCACAATTGATTTGTTTTGTGAAAAATAATGTGAAAAAGGGATGTTACACGACTCACTCTTATTGTACTATAATGTTTAAACAAAATCATGACAAAGACCACCTACCCTACCCTCCACCTCTGATACCTTCCATGAACACTTTCTTGGCACTAAAAGAGTGCAATAAAAGCTTCCTTGACGCTGTAAACGTCATTGATTCATTCGATATTGTCATACTCGTCGGTTTTGCGTAATGAACCAACTGTTTCCAACCACCATCGCCGGACAGAAAACAATCGGTTGTTGCAACACCCGAAAAGAAAAAGTGAAGTGTTTCGGACAAAGCGCGCTTACGGACGGAAGACAACGAGCAAAACGAATACATTTCAAAAGCCAAAAAGAGAAGAAGAAGAAGAAGAAGAAGAAGAAGAAGAAGAAGAAGAAGAAGAAGAAGAAGAAGAAGAAAGAAGAAGAGAGAAGAAAGAAGAACAAGAAGAAGAGAGAAGAAGAGAGAAGAAGAGAGAAGAAGAGAGAAGAAGAGAGAAGAAGAGAGAAGAAGAGAGAAGAAGAAAAAAAGAAGAAAGAAGAAGGAAGAAGAAGAAAGAAGCAGGAAGAAGCAGGAAGAAGCAGGAAGAAGCAGGAAGAAGCAGGAAGAAGAAGGCAGAAGCAGGAAGAAGAAGGCAGAAGAAGGCAGAAGGAGGAAGAAGAAGAAAGAAGAAGGAAGAAGAAGGAAGAAGAAGGAAGAAGAAGGAAGAAGAAGGAAGAAGAAGGAAGAAGAAGCAAGAAGAAGCAAGAAGAAGAAGAAGAAGAAAGAAGAAGAAGAAGAAGAAGAAAGAAGAAGAGAGAAGAAAGAAAAACAAGAAGAAGAGAGAAGAAGAGAGAAGAAGAGAGAAGAAGAGAGAAGAAGAGAGAAGAAGAAAAAAAAAGAAGAAAGAAGAAGAAAGAAGAAGAAAGAAGCAGGAAGAAGCAGGAAGAAGCAGAAGAAGAAGAAGAAGAAGAAGAAGAAGAAGAAGAAGAAGAAGAAGAAGAAGAAGAAGAAGAAGAAGAAGAAGAAGAAGAAAAAGAAGAAGAGGAGGAAGAAGAAGAAGAAGAAGAAGAAGAAGAAGAAGAAGAAGAAGAAGAAGAAGAAGAAGAAGAAGAAAGAAGAAAGAAGAAAGAAGAAGAAAGACAAAGAAGAAGAAGAAGAAGAAAAAGAAGAAGAAGAAAGAAGAAAGAAGAAAGAAGAAGAAGAAAGAAGAAGAAGAAAGAAGAAGAAGAAGAAGAAAGAAGAAGAAGGAAGAAGAAGAAGAAAGAAGAAGAAAGCAGAAGAAAAAGAAAGCAGAAGAATTGGAAAAAAGAAGAGAACAAACAGCAGAAGATAACTGAGCGAAGGAGTGCTGCAGGCAAAACACTGGGCATGGCATGGCTCTTGGGGAATGTGTGCCTCACGGGAACCATGAACCTGCCCCAATAACTTGTAACTTTGGGTCTGCAAACCAGCGAGAGGCTTTAGAGTATGTTTTATTTCTCAAATTACCATTCCAGTATGATACTCATTCGCAGCGGAGCTTTCAACTGCTTTTCACCAGTCTTCCTCTGTGCTGCTATGATTGTTTGAACTTAAGTGGTCCTGTGATGATCTCAGGTATCTTGAGCTGACTAGGGATTGGTGACCTAACCGCAGGACGTGCCCTCGACCCTGCTGAATGTCGGTTTGGCGTATTAAATGCAGATGACCTTCTTGACTCTTTTGTTAACAGGGGCGAAGGTAATTTTTTACCATGCAAGACTGTTGAGAGAGAGAGAGAGAGAGAGAGAGAGAGAGAGAGAGAGAGAGAGAGAGAGAAAGAGAGAGAGAGAGAGAGAGAGAAAGAGAGAGATCTAAAGCTGGCGTCTCTTTTCTCCGTTGAAGAAACTGCCACCTCTGCCCCTTCCAGCTACTTTTTTTTTCTTTCTACCAGACGCGGCGACCTGCTGGTGAGCTAGAAAATTTCTCTATGTAATGCTCTATACAGGGATGGAGCTTTAAGATCAATGTTATGGCCTTCATATTACCAATGTAGGCTGTATGTAACTTGTATGTGAATGTTAGTTTTTCATTTAACTCTAGTTGTGGTGGTAATACATTTTATGAAAAATCTTACCTTGTTCCTGTGTTTCCCTTGGCTCGATTCAGTGGCTGCTACCTTTTTTTAAAATCTCCCCCTAAACCCCACCCCCCTATGCACGAGTTTTATGTTTCCCATTTCCTCGTTTGACCAGAGGCAGCCACCCCTGTTTTTTTAATATAATACACATCTTTTTAAAATCTCTTTTGTGGAGTGTTTCGAGTCCATTTTTGAACTCGCCTCCATGCGATATTTAAACATTTGTTTTCACTCCGTATAATTTTAATTTTCATTAACAAAAATGAATTCCATCACAGTAGCCTCAAATAATGAATGACTAACTACTTTGCAGACCAGACCGACATACAGTATTTCTTGTATTCCACTGCTTGTACTCATCAAAGGCGTTTGA
>JAWQFJ010003148.1:0-12500 GCA_034096865.1 Theodoxus fluviatilis | reverse complement strand
CTTTGACGCGAATGCCTCCAACAGGGCCAGTGCTTAGTTGCGTCACAAGATCAGGACGGAATGGCTTTTCATGTGTCATGTGGCGTCGCTTTGCAGTGTTTTAAGACAAACCAGTGGGTTCTAGTTGTGTCTAGAAAGCTCCACAGGCACTAGAAAAAATATATAAACCTGCAAGTATGACTGCGTGAGTGAGAGCACGGATAACACATTTGAGAGTGGGACAAAACGTGTGAGAACGTGAAGACGGGCAAGAGACGGGAAAGAGACGGGCAAGAGACGGGAAAGAGACGGGCAATATTGCAATAACAGCTATTGTGTCCACATAGGGTCACGCCCCGAGAGTAAAGTGCAATTATGATGTTTATGTGAACTGATCAACTTGCTGTGAATCGACAAGTGCACGAACAAAGTTTTCTCGAAACAACGACCAGATCTGGATCTCCACTTTCCTGGTGCAATCTAGGAGAACCCATATCCACATTGATGATGTGAAGGAGATTGTCGCAGTAAATTTGGTTTCCAGATGATACAATCGAAAGTGTGACAGTCTATGACAGACATGGTTGGCGAGAAACGCGTCTCTTAATTTGCTGCGTGCGCCAGAGTGATGGATCCACCGACTGAAGCCATCGCGACGATGATGATACACCTGTTCGACCAACAGACAGCAGAATGGGGCTCAGGAGGAGGAGAAACAAAATCACCAGCAGAAAGAGCAAGAGGAACGAGAGAAGAACACACAAATAGAACAACAGGAGACCAAACGCCACAAGCAAGACGCTAAATATCGCTAAAAGAAGGAGCTTGGAGCTAAACGATGCCTTCAGCGTCAAGAATTGCCACTGACCATCAAGTCTGGAACTGTAGGGCTGCAAAAAGAAATCGAGGCTGTGAACTTTTGCCTGGGAGAGGAAGTGGACCACCTCGAGACTCATCTGCAGCATGAAGCAATGTGCCTTGCCTCCTTTAAGGGGGAGATGACTCGCCTCCATACCATACCCCATGTGGAGATGTCTCGCCACACACCTCACCATGCAGAAATGTCGCACTTCATCAACACTCTTCGCAAAGACGTGTCTCGAGAGGTAACCCGTCTCGACACTGTAATCTGTAGGCTGGGTAGAAAGCTGCAAGGGAGAGACAACATGAAGCCAGGTCTCTCTTCCCCAGCCAGACACTACACTGGAGGCGACCCCTTGACTCCCAAACAGCTCCGAGTACGAGCATCACCATTCGTCCCCAACCATTAAGCGGTATACCCATGAGCTGTTCGTCCAGTCCAGAGGCCGCAAACATATGATGGCAAGGCATCATGGGAAGCATACCACATCTAATGCAAGGTGACCGCACAGATTAAAGGCTGGGGTGAACGAGAGAAAGCAAAGTTCCTCATCTTTAGCCTGACTGGACAGGCGCTGACTGTCCTGGAAACCGTGCCACCCGAGGAAAGGAATGAATACACTGCCCTCGTAGGGACTCTCTGTGACAGGTTCCAAGATACCTGGAATGCAGACCAGGCTGGGGCATTGCTCTAAGCCGAGAGATGCAAGAAAGGCGATATTCTCCCTAAGCTGGCAGCGGCCATCGAGAGACTAGTGAGGCGAGTTCATCTTGCCTCTAACAGGAACGCAATCGACGACCTGCCCCGAGAGGAGATGTTCTTAGATGCCCTTGCCATTAGCTAAGTTAAACATCAGGTCCAGCAACTGACTCCGACAACCCTGGCGGAGACAGTCAGCAACACGTTCCCCATTGAAGCTACTTCCCAGCGCAAGCAGGCAATCCAGTTGACCCTTCCAGGCTCAGAGAATCACAGCCATAGGCAGCGAGAAGTCAAAGAGTGACGGCAATGCTCTGATGGCCCAGTTTATTCATTTAATGGAGGAGCTGCTTGAGAACATGTGTAAACTCTTCTTTCGTTAAGAGGGTCAGCGTGATCAGATCAACTGTTAAAACCGTAACAAGGTGAGCCACATTGATCGCCGCTGTTTCCTAAAAAGAGCTTCTCATATAAGTTCCATGAGGAAGGAGAAGACTGAAACCACCCAGAAAAACTCCACCCTGCACAGGCTCAAGAGCGTGCACCTTGACCAAACACGAATTTCCATTGAGGTTTGATTCGACGGCAACCATCACCAGGCGCTGATCGACTCAATAGCGACCATCTCTGTCTTGAAGACTGGTCTGCACCCCTTCAGTTCAATAGGATGAAGAAATCCGTGATGGTACGCACCAACGTTAGGAACAGATTCATCCCAGTGCATGGCGTCGTGACAGAGAAGGTGAGGGCTGGTGAGTTTGCTACTTCGCATCCCTTTGTGATCGCCCACATTGAGGATGATGTAATTCTGCGGTCAGATTTCCTTCAAGACCATCCCTGCGTGATCGACTGGGGACGGTCCCTTCTGCTGCTTGATGGACACTCTGCAGCTGAAGGGTCCTGTGGGTGGGAAAGCTTCACCGCCTTTCTCTGCAGCCTTGAGGCGAATCAGTTTGATTCTCAGAAACAAGAATCTGACCTACTGTCCATCATCCAGCGGATGATGGACAGGCCTGTTCGCCCATCCTGGAAGGAGGTCGTCGTTACCAACCCTGTCACTAAGGCATACTGGACCCAGTAAAATGCCCTGCAGCTGACGGATAGAGCCCTGTACTGAAAGTGGATGAACAAGAAGCGGGAAACCTATCGCTCTGACCTGTTCTGTCAAGAGACATGCAGGAGGAAGCGCTGGGACAGTACACGTCCACGCGTCATCCTCTCCTCTTTACCATCTATTATTACATGCGTTTCTCTCCCATTGCCACGAACGATCCTCTCAATTCTTTTTTTTCAAATGGTCCTGGATTTTGCTCTGCGTCGTTGTACTCCATCTAAACATCCATTAATGTCCACAATGTAGCACACGGAAGATCCGGACTTCTCAAAACGCGGCATTACCACCAGGTTATCACCCATTACTCCGGCACCGAGACACACAAGAAGATGAAAATCGACTCTCCCACTCGTCTGTATCCCCCAGAGAGCACACAAAAAGGTAGCGTAATTCAGGGTGCGTCGAATACCTAAATGCGTTGGCGGTGGTAATCAATGTTCACGCCCATCCTTGAGTGGTCAGACAGTGGACATTTCCCACAACGAAACAAACATAAAGAAAAACATGGTTCAAGTAGAGGCATATTCAGTTGAAGAAACAAAGACTCATATGCTGTAGTTCTTGACGTGGTCCTCACACAAAAAGGCAAGTCAACATTTGAGCACTTCTCCTGAACGAAGAAGTAAAAAACAAAACAAATTTTTTAAACCTTCAAAGTGATCAAATAAAGTCAACAGCAGGGAAGGCGACAAACAAACAAACAGTCATACTGTTATTCGTCCACCAGCCACAAACACACTGAGGACAAAAAACAATCCAGTTCGAACGGATGGATTGATGGGTGGGTGGGTGGATGGACGGATGGATGGAAGGATGGATGGACGGATGGATGGAAGGATGGATGGATGGAAGGATGGATGGACGGATGGATGGAAGGATGGATGGATGGAAGGATGGATGGACGGATGGATGGATGGATGGAAGGATGGATGGATGGATGGATGGATGGATGGATGGATGGATGGAAGGATGGATGGAAGGATGGATGGAAGGATGGATGGAGTGAGTGGGTTTTACAGTCTATCAGCCTTTGTAGGATATGTAAGGCCATTAAATACGAAAATCACTAGAGCAGTTCAGAGTAAGCGCAAACCAAGTAACGATGTCCCTATTTATTCTCCTCTTAACGCGCACGGATATCCACCGCCATCTTTCTGTACGCGGAGCTTCACTGACCACGTCCGAACTCAATGTCGGCTCAGTCGCGAATGATAGATAGATTAGATAGATTAGATAGATTAGATACATTAGATACATTAGATACATTAGATACATTAGATACATTAGATACATTAGATACATTAGATAGATTAGATAGACTAGATAGATCAGATAGATCAGATAGATCAGATAGATCAGATAGATCAGATAGATTAGATAGATCAGATAGATCAGATAGATCAGATAGATCAGATAGATTAGATAGATTAGATAGATCAGATAGATTAGATAGATTAGATAGATCAGATAGATCAGATAGATCAGATAGATCAGATAGATTAGATAGATTAGATAGATTAGATAGATCAGATAGATCAGATAGATCAGATAGATCAGATAGATCAGATAGATTAGATAGATCAGATAGATCAGATAGATTAGATAGATCAGATAGATCAGATAGATCAGATAGATCAGATAGATTACATAGATCAGATAGATCAGATAGATCAGATAGATCAGATAGATCAGATAGATCAGATAGATTAGATACATTAGATACATTAGATACATTAGATAGATTAGATACATTAGATAGATTAGAGAGAGAGAGAGAGAGAACGAACGAAATGGTGTATTTCTTAGGCCACCGGCCCATCACAACTTACAAGGTTATTGCGTCAGCTGCTGCAGCAATATGTACAGCGTCTCGTCTTCGACTGAAGGCATAATGCATAAACATAGCAAATGATCGTATTGTATTGACGTCTTGAGTAGACAATACATTTTCAATCTCTTCTCTTGTGTACATGCTACAGAGGATAAAACGGGTTTCTTTCTGAGGTCTCATACATTTGACGTGTAGAAGAAAATGCACATCCGACTAGTTCTCTGCAAGCTGGATGGATGTACAGCATGTCTGAGCCATTGTTGGAATATCTAAATTTATGGATGAAAAAGTCACTAAATGCTGCTAGTAAAATGATGTAAATGTCTATGAATGGCTCTCTGTTAAGAACAAGCAGATTACTTTCCTTCATCCAACTCGGTTTGATCATTTTGTAGAATGCGTATCTCTCACTACCTTCTAAGAGAATGTACCATTCTGATTCAAATTCTAAAACCATTCATCTTTTCAAACCTCAGGAGAGAGAGAGAGAGAGAGAGAGAGAGAGAGAGAGAGAGAAAGAGATAGAGACAGAGATAGGCAGAGAGACAGAGGCAGAGAGACAGAGAGACAGAGAGAGACAGAGACAGACACAGAGAGGCAGAGAGACACAGATAGAGACATAGAGAGACACAGAGAGACACCGAGAGAGATAGAGAGAGACAGAGACAGACACAGAAAAGCAGAGACAGACACAGAGAGAGACACAGAGAGACAGAGAGAGACAGAGAGAGACAGAGAGAGACAGAGAGAGATAGAAATTGAGAGAGAGATATTGGGGGTTAGGGAGGAAAGGTGAGGAGAAGGGGAGTGGTAGGGGAAGGGAAGGGAATTATTGTCCACTTTCACAAAAGCAGGGGCGCTGTACGTTGCCAACCTAGTTGGAAAATAATAGGCCGGTGTCAACATATGTCAAATATTTGACTTCCTTTACATCTGCTTTTAACATGTTGGCACATGTTGACACCGCCCTTTACATCTGCTTTTAACATGTTGACACCGGCCTACTTCTCGAAAGATATTTCAAGGTTACTGCCCCAGGTCTGATTACATTAAATGGGACCGAGTTTGAATTAGATCACAATAATTATAATAGGGCAATTAATTACACCGACGCGTGCCGGTTAAGATAATAAAAGGGTAGCATTGATCATTTAGTTACTCGATTTCTTCCTCGCCGGGCACGTGAAACTTAATACGAATTGTGCACAGCTGTTGCACTTCGCCTTCCGATCAAGGCTGCGTTCGGCCAGTCACGTACTGTAGAACTGGAACGAGTTTCTGATCTGGCATTTGCACGCAGGAGATATAATATTCCTCGCAAATGAGTAGTTATATCATGAGGATTTTTGTCTGAATGATGCAAATGTTTGAGGAGCTGGCTACTTCGGAGATGCTCTGTCGTCTGCATTGTGTCGGTGGTGCGGAATGCCAAATCGCATCCAGGAAGCATTGTTTCCTCTAGTGCCAGAGGTTTAATGGATAGACTTCCGTCTAGACTGGAAGTGTGGGTAAAAGAACACAATATACTAATAGAGGAACGAGCTAGTTTCAGAAAAAGATACAGTACTGCTGCCAACGTCTTTTTAATGTATTCCTTAGCATACAAATACTTAGAGGACGAAAACCGTATGTTGCATTTATAGATTTTGCTTAAGCTTTTGATTTGGTGAATTTATATGCTGTATGGAAAGTTTTAGGTGAGTCTGGTATAGATACAGACATGCTGAATATGCCGGTCGATGTGGTGCCATGTTGATTGTATGTGCGATGAAACGGTCGTTTCACGGACTGGTTTACATCATCCTGAGGCGTGAAACAGGGCTGCGTTTTGAGTTCTTTCTTATTTTCATGTGTAATCAAATCGGTAGACTCTTGGTGTAGAACTGAAGCCTGATGTCATCCGATTGTATACACTGTAAATCGCTGATGATGTAGCATTGCTGTCGCACAACTTGTTGGACTTCATAATCTATTAACAGAAGCAGCTGACAAGGTTTGTCTGAGGATTAATAACGCCAAAGCTAAAATAATAGTATCTAGGCGTGATGGACTCCTAGTGAGACATTCAAAATGGATGTCGGGACAAAACGGAATAGAAAGGGCCAAAAGCTTTGGGATAATTCTGTCTGCAAAACAATTTTCAAATGTATCTTTTACAGACCCAGCAGGCAGAGCAAAAACGGGTGTAACATTCAGACCTCGAAGTTGTTAAAACAATTTATTTTTCTTCTCAAAACGACTTTTTCAAAATGTTCGATGCTCAAATTCAATCCATCCTTTTATATGGTGCAGAGCTTTGGGGGAACATCCCCCTGTGGGTTCGGGAGAAGAATTGACCCATCGCGTCTCCTTCGAGGCGAATAACTGGGGACACCTTAACTTGCTTTACTTTTGCTCTAAACTGTTCTAGTAATTTTCGTGCTTAATAGCCTTAGTCTACACAGCCTACAAAGGTTGACAGGCCGTAAAACACTATTCATCCATCCATCATTTGGGGAACAGAGCCATGCGACCCAGTTGAAAAAGTACATACGTTTGCCAAAAATAATTGTGTAATGTGTCCACTCGAACTCCCACCCGCATGGTTTATGGAGAGACGGGAATATCCCATCCATGTCAACGCCAAAATAAAATGTGTAAACTATTGGCTCTAGCTGACAAGCTTACCTGATCATCGTTATCCAAAGAAAGTATATGAGCTCATGTTAGCAGAGAATGAGTCGAGACACAGGAAATGGGCTTTAAGAGTCAGAATTCTTCTCTTTAAATATGAATTTCATGACGTGTGGTTGATGCAAGGAATAAACAATGTCAAGGTATTCATAACACATTTTTGGGAAGAATGTGAGACTTTTGCCACATGGATTGGTAAGATAATATAAACCGTAGTGAAAGATGTGAATTATATAAAATGTATAAAAGTGAGCTACAGTTATCAAAGTGTCTACAAGTATTATACAAAAAGAGAGAGAGAGAGAGAGAGAGAGAGAGAGAGAGAGAGAGAGAGAGAGAAAGCGAGAGAGAACGAGAGAGAGAACGAACGAACGAACGAACTTCATTTTACAAGGGTAGTGAATTAGGCAGTAGTGCCTTTCTTACATTCAGCCCTTGAGGCAAAATATTCAAATGTGGTAAGAGAGAGAGAGAGAGAGAGAGAGAGAGAGAGAGAGAGAGAGAGAGAGAGAGAGGGGGAGCTGGGGAAGGGGGAGGAAGGGAAGAGAGTATAAGAGGGTTGGGGGGTTGTAGAGAGTGGGTGGGGGAGAGGGTGGGGGAGAGGAGGGAGAGAGGGATGGGAGGAGAGGAGAGAGAGAGAGAGAGGAGAGAGAGAGGAGAGAGAGGAGAGAGGAGAGGAGAGAGGAGAGAGGAGAGAGAGAGAGAGAGAGAGAGAGAGAGAGAGAGAGAGAGAGAGAGAGAGAGAGAGAGAGAGTCAGTATAATTATCGCAAGAATTATACATGTACAATTTCTTAAACATACTAAAATGGGTAGATAGTGTACCAGAGAAGCAAAATTTAAATATGGAACTTGAATCAACTACAATGACATATACATAAAAAAACAATTTTCTAAACATCCAAATGTTAAAAACAAATAACATACAAGTAGGTCATAGCCTCTTGGTGTACACTCCCTCCCCTACTCCACCACCCCCAATCAGCCGGAACCCCTCAATAGTTCAGCAGGGGTGGCCTGAAGTAAGCATATATGTGAGGAATGGACAATATACACAAATACACACTTAGCCGTTCCACTGTCTAGACGCCAGATGAAAGCGTGGAAAACTATGTCATAGGATGATGCCTGAGAATAATGCGAATTTTGTCTTTGAACATAGGCAAAGATTTGATACATTTTATGTCATCAGGCAGTGTATTCCACAGAGCAGCCCCAGAGTAAGATAGGCTCGATTTGAACAAATCGATGCGAGGCTGAGGCAGGAAAAATTTGTCATGTCCTCTGAATGATGACTGCTCAAATAGTTTGGTTAGATATTCTGGTGTTCGGCCATCTTTTACCTTTTTCACAAGCACACACTTATTGAGCTGCAGATGCTTATGGAGAGGCAAAATGTCAAGCATTTCCATTTTCTTTTCAGTGCTGAGAGATTTATTTGGGATCATAAGCTTAGAAGCTCTTCTGTAAAGTGAATTAACTCTCTTCAAATTAGCTTCGCTACAGTTATCCCACAATGTTGATGCGTAACTGATGTGTGATACGATGTGGGCATTGAAACCGATTTTGCAGGTTTCCGTGTCTACAAAGTGCCCCAGCTTTGACAGAAGAAAGAGATTGCTTGAAATCTTTTTTGCACATCAGATTGATGTGTGAGTTCCAGTCTAACTGTTCGTCAATCATCACCCCAAGCACTTTGTGTTTTTTCACCTTTTCTATCGGCCCTGCATCAAATGAGAGGGGGAGAGAGAGAGAGAGAGAGAGAGAGAGAGAGAGAAGTAGTGTAGTGTAGTGTAGTGTAGTGTAGTGTAGTGTAGTGTAGTGTAGTGTAGTGTAATGAAATGTAGCGTAATTATTGTATAGTACAGGGAAATGTGAGATGATGAATCCTTATTGTACAGGCCGGTGGTCTAATAACAAAGTATTCGTTCGTTCGTTCGTTCGAGTAAACATAATGCGCTATTGCGAAATAGAGTAAGCCTTAGTGTTCGAGATCTGCATTGTCCTCGTTCTCAGGGCTGCTTGCCCGTAAAGGAGACCTATCAAGAGGTCAACTGAAAGTGCACGCTCAAACAGAGAGACGGTTTCAATGATCATGCACATCAGACAGTGCACCCTTGACCTTTGAAGGCAACTACATACATGTAAATAGCAACACCAAGACAGACCATTTGTGATAATAAGCTCATGCCATAGTTCTTCTTTTGATGGCTTTATTCTTTCA
The DNA here is from genome assembly GCA_034096865.1 of Theodoxus fluviatilis. NCBI lineage: Eukaryota > Metazoa > Mollusca > Gastropoda > Cycloneritida > Neritidae > Theodoxus > Theodoxus fluviatilis. Next base: position 3,119 of record JAWQFJ010003148.1, on the reverse strand, counting down.
AATAGGCAAATGATAAGGCCATGCTCAACCAGATCATGTAAAGCCCTACCTTAATAGCCCGACTGTCAGACTGGCGAACGGGCGTTTGGGGTTCTCGACGAAACTGCGTTCGTTAATAGAGCGCGCCGTCTGACTCCAAACGCCGGTTCGCCCGTCTGACAGTCGGGCTATTAAGTTATAAGGCCTAACTTAATTGCTTGTCGTTCGGATGGTGTCGGCGAACTTGACGGAGGTGACGACTCAGATTGTTGTCATGGAGGTCACGGAAGAGAAACTGTGGCGTACTTAGTGAGGGTCTGTGCTCTCAGATTGCTGTCTAGTATCATATAAACCGATGTGTGTGAGCTATTATTTTCTATACAACATCTGATGCAAAGAGGATCATAGATGCATACATGTATATTCTTATTCTTATCTTTGATTCTGGTCGAAATCCTTCTGGTCGAAACTATACTCTATAGCAGTCGTCGCCAATGCGAGTACTCATTCTTATTGTAAAAGTATGGTTTATATAGCGATTTATCGGCCAAACCAAGTTGACAAACCGCTCCCCCCTTCTCACGCAGTCTCCAAGTCTTCATTGTCGTCGCCAACCGGGCGTTGTTGTTATTTTAATAGAGGCGAACGCACAGCGTCAGCGAGAGAGTTGAGAGTTCACGCGTACAACAGATTTCCTCTGACTGTGGAGCGCAGTCGAGTCTAACCGAGGCTGTATTTCGATGACCTTCTTTTGCTGTGTGTTACATCGAATTTTGCATTGAAATTGAAGTATGCGTTGTAAATTTGCTGTTTTCTTGACTAAATTACTCAGTCTTGTTGATACGAGCCCAGCCAAGCTTCGCGCATTTCTATTTATAGGCCTAGATGACGCGCGGACCTCACCTACACCAGGAAAGATTATAAATACATTGTGATTGTTGTCCTTGAACCTGCCTTCGGCTGGTCCATACAGAGGGCGAGTCGACCTCCATTCCAGTTGTAAAATGTGAGCGCTTTCACAACCTAACGATGCAATCAACATACAGCTGTGATAAATTAATGCTGTTCATGGGTTATATTTTCTTTTGATGGGTTTTGAGTATCAACAGATACAGCGTTTTCTGGTCGAACCGTAGATTATATCTGCCATTTTAATTGTGGAAACAGTCGCGAGAAGCCAACAAAACCTCCTCCGAAGAAGAAGATTCGGTTTCTCAGCCAATGAGGAGCGAGCTCCCATAACATGTGCTGCAAGCAATTTTTTGCCCGACACCTTCTCACCGACAGAGAGCGAGCCATTCAGCGTGGCTGAGACTAGTGAATATAGTCTCAGCAACAGGTTGGTCACGTGATAGCCTTAATTCTTCCATAACATGCATACCACCGTTCTGAACACAGAGTCTCGGTCACGCTGAATGGCATATCACATCGTGAGTGTATTCCTCCGCTTGTTGTGATACACTCGATACTGGCAGCCATCTTTTCGTCAATTCATTTTCTAAACATCGAATTCCCATGAATGTAAAACTTGTATGCGGTAAAATTCGAATCACAAGAGTGTAATATTGTGAACTCTACTAATTATAAGGACTTTGAATACAACAGCAATATTTATACTTCATTGAGCGAGTAAGGCAACCTATCCCGTCTGCATAATCTTCGATACACACAGAAACCCACTGAGTGCTTTTGCTGATGAGGAATCATTAATTTAATGTATGCTTAGAAGGATTAAACTTAGAAAAACTGCTTCTGAGCTATCCGATAATATCGAACTTCGGAATCGGACGGATTCCTACAGAAGAAACTTCCATTCGATTAACGTTCAACACAGACGGAATGTAGGTTAAATCACTTACTGACTCCATCAGTCGACACACAAATGATCGAAGTGTGGAGCTCGTCAAACAGTGTGAAGGCAGTTAGACCACAGGTTCCGGCCAGAAAGCATTTACTTGCGAGAGTATAACCATAGATTCACGAAACCAGCCCGGACCCATAGGAATCCTTTTCGCTGCGTTTATAGTAGGTCCAAAGATCGCGTGTATTACTACAGTAGTCGCCGCTTATAAAATACGCGGTTAATAAAAACAGCCGTTTTTTTACATACAGTTGGTCCGGTCCGGATTTACCACTATATAACATATGTAAAATTGCGCCGGTTATTAAATACAGGCGCCGTTTAATAAAAACACTTTCTGTTCTTTTTCTCGCTGTTCGGAGGGTCAGAGTCGATCTCTGGTTGTGAATTCTTGTCAGCAAACCGTTAGATGACAACTAAAGACGCTTCAGCGTTTGTGTGAACAGTGATTACACCCTTGTCAGCAAACCGTCAGATGTCAATTCAACACTGTCTAGTCTCGCTGGATAAGCAGTGAATCAGAAAATGGCTTTAACTTCCGCTCCAAAGAAAAGAAAAAGAACAGAAATGACACCCAAAGACAAAGTGGACTTGCTTGATCGCTACCGAGAGCTAAATTCTAAAAGTTTGAGGGAGGAAGCTGACATTTTGGGTGTGTCGGCATCATTTCTGTGCCAGACACTGAAAAAAGAAGATGAACTTAGGGCTGATATCGCAGAGGGCTCCAGTCAAGGCCAAAGGAAGCGTCGGTGCTGCGGGAAGGATAAAGAGACAGAAGATGGCTTAAAGCGGTGGTTCGACTCTATCCAAGCGCGCAACACACCTGTAAACGGCCCAATCCTGTGTCAGAAGGCGGAACAGATTGCTTCCCAGCTTGGTCGCTCCGAATTCAAAGCTACAGATGGGTGGTTTAACAGGTGGAAGAAACGCAACGGCTTGGTGAAGCGGGAAGTGCCGGTTAATAAAAACGCCGCTTATTAAAAACACTTTTGTTCGGTCCCAATGTGTTTTTAATAAGCGGCGACTACTGTATATACACAATCGCACGTGCTCAAGGCAGTTTGCAACCTTATAGACACGTTCGCGCTAAAAGTAGTTCTCAAATGATTTCCTGAAAATCTCATAGATTAGTTTTATTAGAACACCAAATTTGTGTTTATCTATCGGGATAAATAATTGGAGTGAAATAGAATCGCCTCTTTTTACTCTCAATGGTCTTCTGATCATGTTGAATTTTGATTGGTAGAATCATTGGAATGTGGATTCGAAGTCACGTGAC
>JAWQFJ010003147.1:52149-54171 GCA_034096865.1 Theodoxus fluviatilis | reverse complement strand
GAAGCCCCTCAATATCTGACGACAAAACTGCAGAAGTTGCTAAGTGCAGCAGCCACAGTCATCGCAAGGACCAGGAAGTGAGAGCACGTCACCCCAGTGTTGAAATCCCTTCACTGGCTCCCTGTGTCGGGGAGAGTCAGTTTTAAACTGGCGGTAATGGCCAGCAAATGTTTTAATGGTTTGGCCCATCGTAACTCCAATGTATAAACCCACCAGATTTATATGGGTCTTTCCAGCTTTGCTGCTGAAACAGCAGAGAGCCAACAAGTGCAGATTTGGACAAAGGGCATTTTCCTATGCTGGGCATCTGGTCTGGAGTGCCCTGCCTGTCAAAACTCAGATCATGCTGCCACATACTTGAAGTGGACACATGCTAACAATACAAATGGATGCGTTTAGAGACAGATCTTCAAATGCCTCCCTCTGTGCCAAAAGCTGCATGTGACTCCGCTTAAAACTGGATGCGTTGAGATAAGATCTAAAAAATGGCATCTCTGTGCCAAATGTTGCATTGACTCTCGGATGGTGGCATGGAGGTGACTCCAGTGGAATTTGGAACCAGTGCTATACAAGTAGGTGATGATGATGATGATGACATTGAGTATTTTTGATTTTTTAACCAACAATGATTCTTGTTTATAAACTAACTGGACATTGACGTCTTCTCTTGAACTGACAATGGTTCTTCTTGATGAAAACGATATGTGGCTGAGATTTGTGATGAGTACTTCATCTAACAAAGGTACTCCTTGGATGCCTTAGACATTGATTCTAGGTAGCCAAAGTTTGCCGTTAGATTGTCAGAAATGGGTCCATTTTTGTTGTAGTGAGATAAATTATCATTTAGTGTTTTCTCTGAAACTGTGACTTGTAGATCTAGTCAGGAAAAAAAAGAGAAAACGTTGTTGTTAAGGTAACCTTGGCAACAACAAAGAATGGGGTCAGTAAGGCAGCCTGAACTTTTTGTCGTCTTTTTGTCTTTTTAGAGGAGGCCAGATTGAACGTAAATCAAACATTCTTTCACTGAAAATGCTTTTTTTTAATGTAAAAAGTGGTTTCCCAAAATGCTCATATGGCAGGGAAAATGGAATAGCAGGCAGTAAGATGTTTACCATTACTTTATTGTTTTCTTTTTCTTCTTTGCATGATTGAAAAAAAGTTTACGGTTGGCAGGAAAAAGATAGGGTCTTTGGGTCACTGTAACCACACCTTTTTTGTTTTCCTTATCAAGATATGATAGTATGTAAAGTCCTAAACACTGTTGTTCCCTTTTGAATCTCTAAGACGTAATCATGGACATTTAAGAGTGAAATTTAAAACTGCACTCCACGAAGTGTAACGATCTTCCTTTTCAGTTGCACATGATGACACGAGAAAATTTTTTTTGCCACATCCGGTCAAAGATGGAGGCAGAAACTGCTACGCAGATGATAGCCCTGCCAGCACTGCACCTACAGTAGATAACATTTTGCTGAGGTGGAAAGGCACACACAGCTCATGTTGCTGCTGTTGGCTTTCTGACTTAGTTTCTCCACTGTCCTTAGTGCAATCCACATCTGCTGGGTTCAGTCTAGGGTTGATCTGTGTGGGCATAGTTTTTTTTTTTTGCTGTGTGCTTTTGACATCTTGATTTTCCAGATAAGCCAAACAGACATGGCTTGCATGGTGGGAGGAGGTGTTTGGGGGTGGGTGGGTGGGGTGGGTAGGGGGTGACATGGGGTTGGGGATAGAGGCTTTGAGAATGGGGAGAGGGGTTAGGAAAGTTATGCAAGATTTAGATTTGTCCATGGTGATTACCCTCATGCGACAGTTTTTTAAAAGTTAATAGGGGCCGAGTATTTAAAGCTTATGCATGATTTCATTAAAAATGGCTTCTGTAGTTGACAAGGTCCAGGCAACCTAATGTACAGTCAGTAAAACTTCAAGACAGCTACCGTTACTGCCTCACCAAAAGACATAACAGTTTGACATCCTGCAATGACTTCACCATTGCAAAATGCTGAAAAAGGGTGTTCACATAAG
>JAWQFJ010003147.1:39649-42149 GCA_034096865.1 Theodoxus fluviatilis | reverse complement strand
ATAGCAACACACACTTCGATAATCAATCCCGTCGATGTTTGGATCCATATTTTTGTCATTGCTTGAATATGACGATTCATCATCACACCAAAACTTCATCATCACTTGAATCATAAGCAATATCATCTTCAGAAGATGATTCTTGGTCCATATTTGACGATTTTATCGAGCAGAGAAGCAAAACCAATGACGCTAAAAAATAAGATGGCGGTCGGGAAACAGACGCTTTGCTGCGCAGTAAATAACTATTTTTGCATATTTTCGGAATTAAACTGAAATATATTATAACTTTTTTTGCTTAGCAATGCTTTTTTCTTCAATGATATGTAATTTTTTTCAAGATTTTTATTTTATTTTAATTAAATTATAAGTGTTATTGTTATCGACCACCGGTGGTCGAAATCATGCTTAGAAAGTTACGTTTGAGGGTTAAGAGGGGTGGGGTTGGGGGATTAGCCACACTCTTGCCTTGCTCATGTGTGGTCACTGACCTAGACATCCTTGTGGCAGCAGCATTGCACATTCCATGGAGAGTGATTGCACACTCTTGCTGTGCTGGGGTGTGGTAAAATTCCATGGAATGTGATTGCACACTTTTGCCTTGCTCATGTGTGGTCACACCTAGACATCCTTGTGGCAACAGCATTGCACATTCCATGGAGAGTGATTGCACACTCTTGCTGTGCTGGGGTGTGGTAAAATTCCATGGAATGTGATTGCACACTTTTGCCTTGCTCATGTGTGGTCATACCTAGACATCCTTGTGGCAACTGCATTGCACATTCCATGGAGAGTGATTGCACACTCTTGCTGTGCTGGGGTGTGGTAAAATTCCATGAAATGTGATTGCACACTTTTGCCTTGCTCATGTGTGGTCATACCTAGACATCCTTGTGGCAACAGCATTGCAAATTCCGACACCTCTTAACCCTTACTGCGGTAGTTGTGGTCAGGTCCAGGCCAAGCCCCCTTAAGCCCTGGCGCATGTCACATGTGATGAGGGTTAAAGGTTGTCTAATCTTCTCTCCATTATGTAGAGGAAGGGTTCAAGTGGCTGGAGTGGAGGTCATGAAGTTTTTCCCCTCAGAGTGGGTTATGCAATCAGTCCTAATGATGATGCAATGGTAAGGGTTAAGTGTGGGTTAAAGTTGCTGTCCCTGACCTGAAGATTTGTGTGACAAGACCTTCTATGACCTCCAGCTATGACCTGTAGATTCTGAGAGCTGAATTTGAAATCAGTCAACATCAGAGTGATTCTGAAGTTTCTGAAACCAAGCGGTAGGAGTCCATGTGAACGCAGCCTGTTTGATTTCTCAATGGGAATGTGTGTAAGAGTTGGTTTTGGGGAACCTAGAAGCTGCTCTGTCAGGTAAGGGCAGTTTGAACATAACATTCACCCAACACTGTTTCAAAGGACTGCGGATTCACAGTCACGCATGCTCTGGATGATGTTTAGCTATCACTTGACAACAATATGATCATGTTGACCCACATTGATGACACTAGCAGATGGATAAGCTCTGTGCAGTATACATGTATGTGTGTGTGTGTGTGTGTGTGTGTGTGTGTGTGTGTGTGTGTTTGATTTTCATGTGACAAAAGAACTGATTAACATAACAGCAACAGTTGTACTCAGAATTGCTCTTGACATTTGTAATGCTTCAATTATGGTGGAAAGTGTCTGGGGGTTTTTTCCCCCAGCAAAAGTGCCAGCTGCTGTGTACCATAAGTGTAAAAATGAAATATTATGCTTATTTATCAGAATGCTTCATTGTTACTACTGCCCAGGAGGTCATGTTTTACCTGCGGCTCGTTAGTTATTCAGCAAAATGACTCGAGTAGTTCAAAACTGATTCTGATGAAATTATGTGCAAGGTGAGGGTTTTACCCAAAGGAACAACCCATTACGATTTGGATGTTATGTGTTATCCAGTCATGGAATTACATTTTTTTAAATAGATTTTATCGCAAATCACTAAGTTAGTGACAACAAACTATTGATGGCAGCGGTGTATGCGTTCTGCATTTGGAGACCTCCAGCAGAGGCTAAAATGAACTAAACTATGGAGGTCATGGAAGAGAAATTGGGGTGACCTTGGTAGAGGTTTGCAGTGCTCTCTAGTTGTAGTGGGTTTACTGAAGCTGAAGGTTTTGAGAAGATGCTGCCAAAACAGATGAGCAGACATTAGTCTTTTTGAGAGACTTATTTAATCTGGTATGGCTGAGAGATGTTAAGGTCAGTCACATCAGAAATTCAGATGTAGGAGCTCCAACTGTCCAAGCATAATCAAGTTCTGTCCAGACTGAAGTGAAGACAACTCCTATACAGACACAAAAAGTCCTATGTCATGTCAGTCCATGATATTTATGACTGGTGGATCGAAACTGAGGCTGGTGCAGATCCCATGTTTGCATACCTCTCGGTGATGTTAATATTAATCTGCCAGTACTGGTCTGGTGCTGTCAGTGACAGGGATTTAAAAGAATCAGTCCAAAAACA
>JAWQFJ010003147.1:24649-32149 GCA_034096865.1 Theodoxus fluviatilis | reverse complement strand
CTGTTGACCTCTGGTCTCAGAAGGCACATGACAGGAGAAGAGAAAAAGAGGGAGGCGGAGGAGAGAAAAAGAGGGAGGAAGAGGAGAGTAAAGGGAGGTGGAGGCGGAGGAGGAAGAATAAGAATGGAGAAGGAGAATGCAGAAAGAAGGAGGAAAAGAAGAAAGAAGAAAAGAAAAAGCCAGGAAAAAAGGATGATGATGATGATGATGATGATTGTTCTTGTAAAGGTGAAATATGGTGTGTGTGTGTGTGTGTGTGTGTGTGTGTGTGTGTGTGTGTGTGTGTGTGTGTGTGTGTGTGTGTGTGTGTGCATGCATGCATACATTTGTTTGTTCATATGTTCATTTATTTGTTCATTCATGGACATGTCTTGTTTAGTCAGTGTAAGTATAATGTTGTTTACTTTTTATTGGAATACATCATTATTTTATTTCTCTGTATTTTCCCCCCAGATGGAGCCAAAGAGGCCTTGAATGAATGGCACTGTCCAAATAAGGTAAAGGACAGCACTGGCAGTCAGATATTTTGCTCCGTGTGTGTGCTTGCAGTTTGGCATGATTCCCATGGTCTGTGAGTGGCTGTGTGTGCTCTTGCATTCATTTTTGCACGTGCATGTGTTCATACAACATTCTTTAGATAGTTGGATAGATAGAGAGAGAGAGAGTGAGAGAGAGAGAGGAGAGAGAGAGAGAGAGAGAGAGAGAGAGAGAGAGAGAGAGAGAGAGAGAGAGAGAGAGAGAGAGAGAATGAAAATAAAAGTAGTTTGTGTGTGATTGCATATCATGAGGAAAAGTCAAGGTGAATGAATGACAAAATGAATTATTGAATGGGCTTGGATTTTCCTGCAGCATTGATTTTTTCCTCGTTTCCTCCACAAGCGATTTAGTGAGGAACACCATGGCATTGATTTTATTCAACTGTGGCATTTCCCTGAAGTCAAGTTTCCTTTAGTTGGTTTTGGACAGAACAGAACAGTTCATTTGTGAAGAGCCATGCTGCCAATTACAAAAGGGGGATTTGTATATATTAGACAAACTAGTAGGGATTAATTCATGGACACAGTGGGTGTAACATTAGTATCAGAATCAGTCTTCTTTCTTCTCAGCTTCAATGCTTTGTAAATGAACAAAGCAAGTGAGTGACTTTTGGTGCCTGTGCACATGTGTATCATGACTCATGCACATTTCATTCTGTGCAGTCACTGGGGGCATTTAAGAAAATATGGTCTGAAGTAATCTATTTGTGACATGCAAAGAAAAGATGCTCCTCATTTTTCATTTGTCAGAGTGGGCAGGAAAATATATTGTTTATTTGTTATCAGCATTTGCAGTGTATCTCTTTGCATGGCAGTTTATTACACTGACGCCCATTCTAAATCTTGCATACAATGCCCCAGCAGGCATGGGTAGACTGAAACTCGCATGGACGACAATGGACAGATAATTTACTGCAGTTCTTGTACATACAGCAGCAAGCTGGCAGTGAATGGAGTGCATGCAGTGTGTATGTTAACCCTTTCCTGACAGGTAACAAGTATTCTCATTTTAGGCCGAGTACCCACCGACACAAAAACATAAACACTGTAGATGGAAGCAATAACCATATATCTGTTGTATTCTAAAGTTGCATGACGATTAAAGCTCAAACAAGAGAGTTATTGACATTTTTCTAAAGCCACCCAAGTTTTTGCATTTTTGAGTTGGCAACCCAGGCAGGAACTGCAGTTTTGGGTTGGCGATGTCTGAGTCAGAAAAGGGTTAAAAGCCACAGTTGATGTTTGGTTTTGTATTTTTTTAAAGATTGACACCCTCTCTGTCACTGTTTCTTGAAAAACAGTTTGTCCTGCTTATGGCTGTGTGTGTTTGTTCTGATCATTGGTGATGATTGTACTATCATAGTGGGACCTCTCGGTTAGCAGCCGGTAATCAGTCCCCTGTTAGTGAGCATGCCCAAGGCTTGTGGGTTGTGTAGGATGTAGGGGAGGAAACAGCTGCAGATAGCAGATTTATCGAGAGAGAGAAAAGAGAAGAAACGTAATTCAGATTTTACATCTTGAGTATTTGTCTCTGTGAAATGATTGTCTTACTGTTACTCTGATGACATTGTTAAACATTGAGGCTCTTGGGGATACTTAGGGCCATTTCTTTATGTGGATGTCTGGCTCCTGTGAGTTTGGGGATACGTAGGGCCATTTCTTTATGTGGATGTCTGGCTCCTGTGAGTTTGGGGATACGTAGGGCCATTTCTTTATGTGGATGTCTGGCTCCTGTGAGTTTGGGGATACGTAGGGCCATTTCTTTATGTGGATGTCTGGCTCCTGTGAGTTTGGGGTAAGGTCAGGTCCAGATGTGTAAGAGGCCAATGACTGAGACTAAATCCCGTGCGAAGCTGGCCACTCATTGGTTATAACTCTCAATTTTATTTTACCAAATACATCTCTGATGTTTTCATCATGTAGCTCAGTTCTGCACACTTTTTCATTTCCTATGTTGTTTTTGCTGATTAAATGTTGAGAAATCCAGCACTAAGGAAATTTTGGATGCAGCATATCTTTATGCTCACAGTTTGCAAGAGAAGCAGTTCTTCTGAAGAGTATGTTTGATATAGAAAAACAGTAGGTCAGATTGTAAACGCTAACTGCAAGGATATAGTGGGTGATATTTGTAGGTAACCAATCAACAGAAAACCACGCAAAATGAGTATTGTCTAACACAGGTTTGCATGGGATTTAGACTCATGTGAGGCAAATAGCTAGGGAAATCCCGCCTTGTCCTGATGATACTCTCACCAGCTCTGGTGTTTTTTTTGTGCTCAATGGCCTCACATAACCTACAGAGAATGATAGCCTTCATTTATCTCTTATCATCATCTCTCTTATGTTGATGTCCCTTCATTGGCAACATTACTTCAGTCTGCCAGCATCAACAGGGTCAATCTCAGTGGCTGTCTGAATATTCAAGACTTGGCTCTAGTGTGGTAGTTCTGATGGAAAGTGCCCCTGAGTTCAGACGCCTTTGTGACTCATTCCCTGGCTGCTCTCAGTCGTGAAAAGCAGAGAGCTGAAGTGGTACGGTCACGTGTCAAGAGGCAGTGGGCTGGCCAAGACCATCCTGCAAGGTACCGTACCAGGTGGGAGAAGGAGAGGCAGGCAGAGAAAGAGGTGGGAAGACAGCATCAAAGAGTGGACAGGCTTGACCTTTGCTGACTCACAGCGAGCCACAGAGGATAGAGATCGATGGAGGAAGATTGTCCGAAAGTCATCAGTGGTGCCTCAACAACCCATCTCAGGGTTAAGAGAGTGAACTGAACTGAACTGAACTGAACCCTGGCTGCTGCTGTTATACATCCTTCTCTTTGTAGATGAAACTCTGATTTGCCTGTCTTTCTTGGCTAACCTCTTCAGTTCTATCAGAGGGTGACTGATACAGCATACACATGTTTATAACTACCAAGGACTATGGGCGTGGGGTAGGGTTGAGAGTACCCCTTGAAGGTTATTGAAATACTACAGCTTTTTAGAACAAAATGGTGTGATTGCTTTCAAGACACAGGATTCTATGTGCACAAGTGATCATTATAGGGTGACAGTGTGAACAGCTAGCTCATCATTTTCCTCCGCATGCTCTGTCCATTCCATGGCGTCCATGTATTGCTTGCAGCCTAATAAGTCCCCGCAGGGAAGGCATGCCAAGGCCAGCCCTCTGCCACCAGATGGTGCTGGGGTGCAGCAGGAAGGGGCAAGCTCTGCAAGCAAGGTTTTTCCGACATTCCTGAATCTCTGTCACTGTTGCAGTCTGGCTTGGCTTCCATCCTCCTTGCTGATACCTCTCTGGGTGTAGTGAGATGAGAAAGAATTCTCCCCTTTGTGCCCATAGACGTAGCTGGTTTTCTGCCGGGGAAGTTTGGGATTCCAGATTGGGAATTACTTAGGTATGCCTTCGTTTTCTCATTTTGTTTCTGGTTGTCCCAGTGGTCTTGTGAACCAGCAACAGGTGGCAGTAATCTGTAGTTGGTTTGGTATGTAGTCAGTGCCTGTAGGGTCTTTCAGTGGTGTATCCAAGTTTACCCTGGCTACTGCCACTTCCTTACACTTCTCATCACAACTCCAACCCACTCTACATATCCAGCCCACCCAATGGTCAGATTAAGCTGTGGAAAGTCCGTGCAAGCATTGGTATACTTAAAGGTTTAAAGAAATAAAAGGGTGAGGGTGTGGGTTTATATAGCAACTCACAACCCTTGTCTGGGTCTCAAGCCGCTTTACACTTTACCCCCTGGTCACTGGGCCGCTTGACCAATCCACTGGTACTTGAGAACAAACGCAGTGACAGACATTTAAGACTCACACAGTCAGGTACCAGCACCAACTCCACTCCACTCCCTGGGGAGGATTCCAACCCCATGCTGGCTCAAGGCCGCATACAAGGGTTAATTGCACTACAGTGTGCTATCACTGCCCTCACGGGTACCCGGTTTTACTCCTGCTGAAGGGTGCAACTCTGGGAACTGTGCAGCTTCGAACACTGCACCCACTAGTCACAAGCAACTACAGGTCTTTCTGCTCTATCATTCTATTACGTTGATAATGGAAGGACCCCAACCTGCCCTTTTTCTTGGGGGGGTGTATGTGTGTGTGTGTGGAGAGGCCACATATTGGAGATACTTTGTTCATACTTCTGGGGGCATTCAAAGGTGATCATCCCATTCTTTTTGCAGCTGTTGCCTAATTTTTGCTTGTGTTGGCTCAAATTGCTTTTTTTTTTCTTCAACTTTTCCTGAGCCAATGTTGCACAATGCAACTGAAGCTCACACAGTTCTGGAGAAATGATTCAGCCATCTTTCTTGATCTACTCTTTGAGGAGTGAGAACCAGCGAATAACAAGCGGTGATGATGACGATGATGATGAGGAGGAGGAGGAGGAGGAGGAGGAGGAGGAGGTTGGCTGTGCCTCTTTCTTCTCCCATCACTCCACCATTTCTCCCCCCCCCCCCCCATCAATCCACCACCTCTCCCCCCCATCCCCCCACCCCCCACCCATCAATCCACCATCTCTCCCCCACCCCCACCCCCCCCACCCATCAATCCACCATCTCTCCTCCCCCCCCACCCCCCACCCCCACCCCCACCCCCCACCCATCAATCCACCATCTCTCCCCCCCACCCCCCACCCATCACTCCACCATCTCTTCCCCCCACCCCCCACCCCCCCAACTCCCACCCATAAATCCACCATCTCTCTTCCTTCCTCCATTCATTTGTTGCATATGCATTTATTTTATGAAGGCATGAGTATGTTATCACAACAAGTCTCTTCTCCTGTACATGTAAAGATATCATTCTACTTCAGCCTGGTCAGTTAAGGTCTTCGCACACGAGGCAACCAAAGTCTCTTGCCACGTTGCTTGCGGCCGGTTGCTTGCCATGTGGCAGGCAATGCTGGAGACTGAGCTCGCACACGCTTCCACTGTGACCTTTCACCTCTCGCCACGTTGTATTTATGGAAGCGTATTAATTCCCGCGCTTGCACTCAAGACGCTCTGCATCTCTCCCCCGAAGGCTTGCCCTAGCATGACTGAAACTTAGAGTGACGATGGCGACAGTACTTCGTCATCTAATGATGATGTTGCAGCTGCTGCTGCAATACTTATAATTGCCGAGCAAAGTGAAAAGAGAAAAAGATCGTGTTGGTCTCATGAATGGTTGTCAAAACGACCAAGGCATGGTGCCTACTCGTGTCTGCTACAAGAGCTCCTCAATGAGGATCTCAAGGCAACAAGAAGTCTTTCCTTCGAATGAGCCATGAACATTTTCAGGAATTGTTGCAGCTGGTTGGGCCTCAATTAATTAATCAACTTAATCTGAACAGTATTTTCATAACACAGATGCAATTTAAATGTATCGTATTCGTGGTATCAGACAACACTAGCTTTGTACACAATGTGACGCTTCGGCATTTAGATGTGTTGCCCTCCATTTCCATTTTTAAATTGTAGGAGCTTTCACGACCTATTGATGCATTCAACATACAGCTTTGATACATTAATGCTGTTCATGGCTTACATTTTCTTTGGATGGGTTTCTAGCATCCCCAAATGCAGCGTTTTCTGTGCGAACCGTAGACATGTCCGCAATAGTCGTGAGAACGAGGCTCTAAAGTCGCTCGGTGATTGGTGGATTCACAGAGAGTGGCACGCCACTGCCTCCAAAACTAGAACAGGTTTAAACACGAGCAACTCAGTTGCTGGTGGCGTGGACAGTTGCTTGGAATGCCAGTTGCTTTCAACTGACATCGCACACGAAGCAATGTATGGCGAGCAATCGAGTTGCCCGAGTGGAGTTGCCTCTTGTGCGAAGGCCTTTACAGAAGGTTAGTGGCCGGAAGGACTGGTTTTTGTGAATAGTCATGTCTGTACCCTTGCATATATATATATCATGTATGAACATAGACTGCTTGATAGTGTTGAATTGCAGTGCAGTGCTATCATGTACTCAAGCACCAGATTTATTAGCTCTTTTTGTTTGCAACACCATCATGCACTGCCACCTACATTTGTTTGCTTTTGTTTGCAGGCTCCCTCCAAGAGGAAGAACAAGAAGAAGGGCAAGGGCCAAGGACAAGGGGGGGCAGGCACAGGCTCTGATACCCCCTCCTCCCTCCCCCCAGGGCAGGTCAATGGGGTGCAGAATGGTCACCTGCCCTCAGGTGGGTGGAGTGGACTTGGCTTGTGAGGCGATGGGGAGAGGATTTGGGTGGGGTGGTTTTGAGGTTGAGTAGGGTGGGATGATTTTTTGGGGTGTGTGTGTGTTTAAAAAAAAATGAGATGCGTGTTTAGGGTTGAATAGGGGATGAGTGTGTGTGTGTGTGTGTATGTATGTGTGTGTGTGTGTGTGTGTGTGAATGTGTGTGTGTGTGTGTATGTGTGTGTGTGTGTGTGTGTGAATGTGTGTGTGTGTGTGTGTGTGTGTGTGTGTGTGTGTGTGTGTGTGTGTGTGTGTTCCTGCCTTCATTTAGATAGCCAGTGCATTTAAGTTTCACAAATTGTAAGTATGGTTTGGGATTTGCAGGTGGGGGGTGGAGGGGGGGGGGTGTGTGTGTGTTTAGGCAACACAAGAAAAAAAATTGGGTCAGTATGTCAAATTAAATATAAACCGAACTTACTTTCACTGATAATGCTTTTTTTTAAAAAGCGGAATACCTGAGTGCTCATAGGGCAGGGAAGATAGAACACCATGCATTTCATTGTTTACCATCAGTGTATTTCCTTTCTTTTCTTTTGTTCTCTGCATGATTGAAAAAGAGTTCAGGGCTGGCAGAAGAAAAAAGGGTCAGTCGGTTTAATGTCACTACAACTATGTTTTGTGTTGTGTGCCTTATTATGCTGAATGTTTTCATGCATTGAAAGTCCATCCAAAAGAGGCCTCACACCACTAAAAGTGGAGATGAATGACTGAAAGAAAGGAAGGAAGAAGGAATGAAAGAAGGAGGGAAGAAGCAAGG
>JAWQFJ010003147.1:17149-22149 GCA_034096865.1 Theodoxus fluviatilis | reverse complement strand
TTGTTTTATATACCGTAAATTCCGGCCTATAAGGCGCACCTTAGTATAAGCTGCACCCCCTGAATTAAAAAAAAAATTCAGAAAAATCCATAGATAAGCCGCTTCTTAGTATAGGCCACACAAAATTAACCAATTGTTTACAGTCCGTGTCAATGGAAGGTCGAAGGTCAATGACACCTCATCCATATTAATTATGTCCTGCGGACCAATCATATTCTCTGTTACTTGCTTTTGTGTGTAGTTGCGGAAAGACGCAAGTTTCTCAACAAAGTCCGGCGGCAGCTGTTGGCACAAAGTTGTACGCGCACGTATGGACAATCCTTTGCGTCTCATGAACGAAGCTGTACAGTGGAAACACCGCGACCATCAACACGTTGTGTGTTAATCCAGTCTTCAAGTTCGTCTTCAAGTTTTGGCCAACGTGCTTTGCAACCTCGGAATGCTTTCTTGGACTTCTTGCACTTGGCAAGTTCACCTTCCTGTTTTCGCCACCGCCGAACCATAGATTCGTTGATGCCTAGTTCTTGGGCGGCAGCGCGATTCCCTTTCTCCATAGCTTTGGCGATGGCATCCAGTTTGAAAGCTGCATCATAGACTTGGCGACGTGTTTTCGGCATTACTTTCGGTCTTGTGTGTGTTACTTCTGTTGGGTTGAATGTGTAACTGATCGATCATTCCTAACTTTGACTGCCAACTCACAGCTGTCTGTGCCGTGTGAGTGTGAGTTGTTGTCATACGACGAACTTCGCATAGCAACAATAAACTTAAAGGTAAGTGAGCGAATTCAAGTCCACTTTCTCGAGAAAAATCCATAGATTGGCCGCACCGGTTTATAAGCCGCAGGGGTCCGTTCATGAAAAAAAAGGTGCGGCTTATAGGCCGGAATTTACAGTAGTAACTTATCAGCCACGCCTGGGACTCAAACTGCTTACACTTTACCCCCTGGTCACTGGGCCGCTTGATCATTCCTTCCTTCACTTTCACCTGACAACAAGCACAGTGACAGACATTGAAGATGCAAATGATCAGGTACCAGCACCAACTCCATTCCACTCCCTGGGGAGGGTTCCAACCCCATGCTGGCTCAAGGCCGCACACAAGGGTTAATTGCACTACAGTGTGCTATCACTGCCCTCCCAGGCATCCCGGTTTTACTCCTGGGTGGGGAGAAGCGTCTTGCACAAGGAAGCAACCCTGGGAACTGTGCAGCTTTGAACGCTGCACCCACAAGCTGCAAGTGACCAGAGGTCAAGCGAGCAAACCACTCTGCCTCGGAGCCCCCAAGCCTGTGCTTCCCTGTCACTATAAAAAATAGAAGATTTACCTGTGAACATGCTGTGTTTTCTGGTATATGCATGAATGAATAATGCATGTTGTGGTTGAAATGTATCATTTTGTATGCATAGTGACATTTGATAGAAGTTGTAATTGCCGTTGTGCTCATGTAGATGATGTGGAGTGGAGTTATTGCCATCCCATGACCTGTGCTCATGGTTCATTGGTTGTTTCCAGGCCTGGAGAAGTCCATAAAAGACCTGCAGCGACAGATGACATCTCTGGAGAGACTGAGCATCACCTTTGAAAGTGAATTCGACCGATCCCACAAAAAAATCAAGGGCGTCTTTGATGAAGTCCGCACAGTGTAAGTGAATTTGTTCTGGTCTGAAGCAGTAGTCTGTTTAGTGCGTATGCTATCGATTGTGAATGTGTTTGTGTGAGTGTGTGGGCATGGGTGTGCGTGCATGCATGTATGTAAGCATGTGTGTGTGTATGTGTGCATCCATGCATGGGCTCTTGGGGGGTGGGGGTGTTGAATAAAATACTGCAGCAAGCATCTGGAGGCTGAGGTCATTCCATGAGGAACGCAAGTGTTATGAATACTTGTGCTGGAATGAAGGTGTGCTTGAAGTACATGCTGTGTGTGTACCAAATTTTGATCAATCAGACTCATAATGTGCATGTGTAATATTGTTTTCTACCCATCCATAAGGGTGATTGTGACTGCGTGAGAAAACAAGGCTAGAGAAGGAAAAATTACAAAATGAAATATTTCAACCACAATGTTATGGATTGATTGATTCATGCATAGTCTAGAAAAAAATCAACACCCTGCATGTTCTTAAAGAAATATTTTACTCTTGACAGAAATGCAAAGCTCAGGAAAGCATATATTAGACTTAGTGCTTTGATGACTTTACTCAGCATTTTCTCGTAAAGTTTTTCCTATTTTAGCCCTGCTTCTGAGGCACAGTCACATTTAAGTGTAAGGCAGACGACTGCATGGAGAAAATGTCTGACTGCACAGACTTGGAGAGTGCATCTGGCTTGTCATTGAGTGGTTCATGGTGCCTTACTACTGTTTCATGGCACTTCTTAATTGAACAGAGCGTGTCATCAGTGGTCGATTGTATACAACTGATGTAGTCAGGGAAAAAAGAGGTGGTTATTGAAAGAGCGCAGGAGACAAGAGTGGAAAGGTGGTGATCATGAGAAAAGTAACGGAAACATTTTCAGTTCTTCCTATGGCCACAACATGAGATTTGGGCGCTCTGCCATGGATGCTTCATTGTAATTAATTACGTGATGGCATCTGAGAAAGTTCAAGAAATGAGGATTTTTCATTTGCACATATATGCAACATGCTGTAAAGAATGTGAATGTAAGTATGGTTTTTAATGGCAAATTGTCACAATATTTTGTCAAGCCAGCTGAGGTGATATATGTATTGAGCTGTACTAGTAGAGTGGCATCTTGTGTCATTGCAGGCTGAATGAGAGAGAAAAGGAACTTCAAGAGGAACTGACTCGAGTCAGGACACAAGGACGTAAGTATCCTGACTTCTCTGTGTTCCCTATTTCACCCATGCATCATCCATGCCCCACGCCTCTCACTCCATAACACAACATACCTGTGGATATTCTTGTCCTTTGAGTATTTAAACTGACCCTCTCTGTATGTGTGTGTGTGGCCCTGAAGAAGCCCTCAGCTAGGGCAAAACATTAGCATTGAGTGTGAATTGAATTAAGAGGAGAGAATAAACTGGAGTTTCTTGCATTTGATCTTAATAATTATGTACAAATAAACACATGAAGATGTGCACATAGGCATATACATACTGTACACACAGAGATCCATTCATGCATGCACTTCACCTGCTTGCATGCCCTCATGCATGCACAAATGAACACACATACATGTGCATTCACTCACTGAATTCCTTCCTCACCGGATGAAGGAATACAGCTGAAATGTTTTGTCTCGTTAGTAATCACAGGATTTTTTTTCTCCTCTCAGTGACACCCTGTGGTATAATATTGTCTTAGAGAGCTATTAGCCCAGTTTCACACAAGATTATCCTACCTCACCATCACTGCCATCTCTACCTCCTCCCAGCCCACTCCATCTCAAGATTGTCTGCACAAGTATTATTTATTGCATTGGTTTGCATTGTAATGTAATGTATTGTATTGTAATGTATTGTGTTGTATTGTATTATATTGTCTGCACATCAGAACAACCACTGACCTCCTCTGACCATGTTCAACTTCACTTTTACCCTCACACCCTGTCCCGTAGCCAACATTTCCCATTCCACTTGCCCAACCCTAACCAAGCTCATTGTCAGAGGCATCTTTGTGAACCCCTACCCTCATCTTCACTGGCTCATTGCCTGTGGAATCCATCCCAAATGTGAAAGTGCTTCTCTACATGAATCCAAACTATTTCAACACTTATTATTGCACACTGTGAGTATTGTGAGGTTGCTCAACCCAAATCAAAGAACCAGTAGAAACTGGGTGTCAGTGACATCTACCCTTCTGCTCAGTCAGTGAATGTGAGTGCTGTTTGACAAGCTGTCCCAAGCAGGCCACCTGTTGTTACATCATTGTCACAACTTATCTGCAGGTCCAAAGGACAGGAGGTCATGCTCTGGCCTCTGCTCTTGATAGTGGGAGTCAAGTGATAGAGGCACAGCCATGTGTACATGTGCTGCTGTGGTGTGTATGGTGCACTTTGGGTGTGATGACCTTTGAACTTTCTCCAAAGCGATCCTGCAGTAAAACAGTGGGAATGTCAAACACTGCACTTCACTGAGGGGGGGGGGGGGGGGGGGGGGGGGGGGGGAGAAGAAAGATGTAGTTAAGGCAACAGGTTAAAAAAAAGAATAAGTTTGGTATTCAAGCCTAAACTTTTTTGCTTTTGGTTTTGTTTTTAAAGAGGAGGCCAAATTGAGACTGCACACATTTAAGCATGTGTTTTTAAGAAATGTCATATATATGTCGTGCCTAGATCCTGAAAGTGCCTAAGTTCTTGAATTAGGCAGTCTCTTGCCTAATTCGCGAAATAGGCAATGGCTGTGCCTAATCTGTGATATCAATGTTGACTTTTGCCTAATTTGTGAAATTTCATGATTTAGGCTGCCTATTTCATCAATTAGGCAGCCTAAGTCATGAAATTAGGCAAAGTTTCGATTTAGGCACGACTGCTGTACAATTTAGGCAAAAAAATCTACAGAATAGGCAGAAACCTTGCCTAGTGTGTCAAATCAATTGCGTGTCAGTGTTAGCCAAATCTGCGTGTGTGCGTGCCTCTCACTGCATAGCATAGCCATATATTACGAAATAACTTTAATCTTCAACCGTTTGTGTTGTTCCAAAAAGCATGTGTAGTGCTAGCAGTAAATGTGTAACCTTGAGCAATTTGACAATATACCCTCGTACTTTAGTTCATTGACATTGGAGCACATACACAACAATCTAGTCAATAGACGGTAGGTTCTGAGCAATCCGATTAAGGTGTTCTGGAGACGAATAGAAGTCACAATCGTCTTGTGGTGTAATGCAAGGTGAATTACACCATCAACTCATTACAAACAACAAGTGTTCTTCCGTTCATCAAACCACACGTTTGGGAGAATTGTAGTCACGTCTATACCTACATATTCATACGTGCGTGACTGGGTTGTGCTACAGCCTGGCTGCTTTGTACATTCTCTCCTA
>JAWQFJ010003147.1:12500-17139 GCA_034096865.1 Theodoxus fluviatilis | reverse complement strand
TCATGACTTAGGCTGCCTAATTGATGAAATAGGCAGCCTAAATCATGAAATTTCACAAATTAGGCAAAAGTCAACATTGATTTCACAGATTAGGCACAGCCATTGCCTATTTCGCGAATTAGGCAAGAGACTGCCTAATTCAAGAACTTTTTGAGGATCTAGGCACGACACATACATTAGATTCGTCTGAACATAAACCAAAATTTCTCATTTGCTGAACAAGATTTTTTACTAAATCGAATAAATGATTCACAGTGCTCATTGAGTTAGGAAGATGGGACATCATGCAGTTTGTGTTTTGTACCATCAATTTCCCCCCACCCCCATTGGTTAAAAAAAAAAAAAAAATTCAGAGTCAGCAGGGGAAAAAAAGGGGGGTCAGTCAGGTCACGGTAACCACAACTTTTTTCTTTTGCCTTATGTCTTGCTGTGTACATAGTGTTGTATTGTCATTTATTGTATTGCATTGTTTTGTATTGAATTGCATTATGACTAGTTGACTCAAACGGCACAAAAGCCACTGGCTTTGTACAGCATGTATGATCTTGCTCTGGCAATGCACCTGAAGGCTGCTGTCTGTCTGTCACAGGGGAAGTCTTTGCTCAGAGGCAAAGCAAGGCTGCAGAGCTGAAGGTCAAGGTGGACAGAGCTGACAACCATACTGAGGCCGAGCTTGCGGAGCTTCGAGCTGAGATCAAGGTAGGGAGATTGTTTCTTCTTGTTTCATGTCTTTGTTCATCCTCGGAAATGAAGTAAGTTGTGGCTTTGTCTGAGGAATTCTGTAACTACGTAAGGGAAAGGTTAATTTTTGTTCATAATTCTAATAACTTTGTTGAGATGTCTGTGTAGAATATTAGGGAACAGCAGAGTGATGTAAGCTGCTAGGGTTATGCTTTTGACACTAAGAATCTTTGTGAGAGACATTTGTGACCAGCCACGACAAAACCAGTGCTAAGTCACGCGGCCCTATTTTGCGCTAAGTCTGAGAAAAGGCAGGGAGGGTCAATCTGGGTGATTTTCACTTTTTGATAAAAATAGATTCTACATGGTTCAAACTATCATGCCAGTAAAGGAAACATTTAGAAAAATTTTATTTTGATGGTAAAATAAAGACTTTTGTGTTATGTATTGTTTCAAAACATCCCTGTAATTAGCGTTAATTGCCTCATTTTAGCCGCAATAAACACACCTAAACCCTTGCAGAACCCCTTCATGTTATATACCGTTAGAAAGGCCGCTCTCTCGGCGTTCCCGCTCTGTGGATGTCGAAAAAAAATTTGGTCAGCTATTTTTGGAAATGGAGTTTGAAATACCGTTGCTAAGGTGTTTAATGTCTGAAGAGGGTAAATCTTCTGAGACCGTTTTTTCAAAATGACCGCTGCTTCAGTACCCAACTTGAAATGCCTGTAACTCCTATTCTAATTAACTCACACTGTTCATTCTTATATCAAAACAAACAGAAATGAATGCAGAATTCAAAAATATTAAAACCCTATTTTGTCCAAAAAATGACTTAGCACTGGTTTTGTTGTGGCTGGTCACATTTGGTCATATAGAATCTTTGTGAGAGACATTTGGTCATATAGAATCTTTGTGAGAGACATTTGGTCATATAAAATCTTTGTGAGAGACATTTGGTCATATAGAATCTTTGTGAGAGACATTTAGTCATATATAATCTTTGCGAGAGACATTTAGTCATATAGAATCTTTGTGAGAGACATTTGGTCATATATAATCTTTGTGAGAGACATTTACTTTTAATTAATCCTGTCAGTGAGTTTGTATGCAAATATGACCATAGATGAGAAAAAACAGCATGTTCGTAGAGGAAATATAAAATGTTTACAATGATGTAAATATATGGAAAATGTGTTTGTGACTTAGTGTGCTGATAACTTCACTCGACCTTTTCTGGAAAACTGGTTATTGTACTTTAGCCTTGTGTCTCATGCAGGGTCACACATGTGTTTTGAGTTCAAGCGTTTCTGTGCTTGCATGTTTGCATGCATGAAAATGTGTGTGTCTGTTCATGCTCTTGTGATTATGCGTCAGTTTTAGTGTGAATGTGTATGCATGAATGATTGTTTTCAATAACATGTAGAATTCTTATTACATTTCCACAAGCTTTTGAAACCGAAGGGGGAAAAAAGCAAGCTTTATGTAGAATTCACAAAGGTTGTATTTGTGGTTATTGAACTCCACATCAATGTTATGTTTGAATCATAGTTTGTACCATTAGGCTCTTCATATGACTTTAATTTTTTTTCTCTCCATACACTCATTGCCTTTTAAAGGCCTGGCCAAAATTGAGCAACACTCATGCCTATTTGTTGTAGTAGCAGTGTTATCTAACCAATCAGAACCAAGCTTCAGTCTTGTTCTGCATCCTGATTGGTTGAATAAGATTGTTGCTTTTGTGAAATAGGCATAAGTATTGCTCACTTGAAAGGTTCCTAGCATGTTGTTGTGAAATAGGCATAAGTATTGCTCACTTAAAAGGGTCCCAGCATGTTGTTGTGAAATAGGCATAAGTATTGCTCACTTGAAAGGTTCCTAGCATGTTGTTGTGAAATAGGCATAAGTATTGCTCACTTAAAAGGTTCCTAGCATGTTGTTGTGAAATAGGCATAAGTATTGCTCACTTGAAAGGTTCCTAGCATGTTGTTGTGAAATAGGCATAAGTATTGCTCACTTAAAAGGTTCCTAGCATGTTGTTGTGAAATAGGCATAAGTATTGCTCACTTAAAAGGGTCCCAGCATGTTGTTGTGAAATAGGCATAAGTATTGCTCACTTAAAAGGGTCCTAGCATGTTGTTGTGAAATAGGCATAAGTATTGCTCACTTGAAAGGTTCCTAGCATGTTGTTGTGAAATAGGCATAAGTATTGCTCACTTAAAAGGGTCCCAGCATGTTGTTGTGAAATAGGCATAAGTATTGCTCACTTGAAAGGGTCCTAGCATATTGTGAAATAGGCATACCGTAAAAGTTGGCCTACAAGGCGCACCTGGGTATAAGCCGCACCCCCCGTAAAAAAAAAATACAGAAAAATCCATAAAAAAAGCCGCATTGGCAAACAAGCCGCATGAAAACCGAACATGTCAAAGGCAAAACAAAGTCGCCGCAAACCACTGAGAAAAGCATCAAAAGCGAACAGAAACATCAAAACAGAAAGTCAAAAGTCATGAGGTGCCGTCAAAGAAAGTTTAAAGCATCAAAACCGAACAGAAACATCAGAACAGAAAGTCAAAAGTCCTGAATCGAGGTACCGTAAAGGAAAGTTCGATGGTCTTTAATTACTCGAGATCTGATGCTGCGAATCCGCTGAAGTCGGACTCTTCCGTGTCAGAGACAAACAGGTTCAGTATCGCCTCTGGTACAGAATCACCGGAAGTGTCACTGTCACTGCCAGCCTCGTTGTCAGTGGGTGTCGATGCATCGTCTGCTGCAGCGATGATCTGTGCTTTTCGGAATCCATTGATGATTGTGGATTTCTTGACCGCCAATTTCTTGAGCTGCAGCCCGATTGTCTTTCTCCACAGCTAAGTCTATGGCAGCTAACTTGAATGCAGCATCGTAGGCTTGTCTCCGTATTTTCGGCATGGTTGTTTATTTTTGGCAGTGTAGATCTAAGTGTTGCATGCTTCTCTGTTATCGAAATGCGATCTGATCTATCAGTGTGCTGTGTGAGTTGTTGTCATGCGTCAAACTTCCAAAAAGAAGGTGAGTGAGCGGATTCAGGTAAACGCACCGCTGATTACAGGCCAACACTGACGATCATACTGCCAGAAACTAGGCCAAACCCAAAAACACATCGCTGACTCTGGCGATGCAGAAAAAAGTCATACATTAGCCGCACCGGCTGATAAGCCGCAGGGGTCCGTTTATGAATAAAAAAGTAGCGGCTTATAGGCCAACTTTTACGGTAAGTATTGCTCACTTAAAAGGGTCCTAGCATGTTGTTGTGAAATAGGCATAAGTATTGCTCACCTAAAAAGGCCCTAGCATGTTGTTGTGAAATAGGCATAAGTATTGCTCACTTGAAAGGGTCCTAGCATGTTGTTGTGAAATAGGCATAAGTATTGCTCACTTGAAAGGGTCCTAGCATGTTGTTGTGAAATAGGCATAAGTGTTTCTCACTTAAAAGGGTCCCAGCATGTTGTTGTGAAATAGGCATAAGTATTACTCACTTAAAAGGGTCCTAGCATGTTGTTGTGAAATAGGCATAAGTATTGCTCACTTGAAAGGGTCCTAGCATGTTGTTGTGAAATAGGCATAAGTATTGCTCACTTGAAAGGGTCCTAGCATGTTGTTGTGAAATAGGCATAAGTGTTTCTCACTTAAAAGGGTCCCAGCATGTTGTTGTGAAATAGGCATAAGTATTACTCACTTGAAAGGGTCCTAGCATGTTGTTGTGAAATAGGCATAAGTATTGCTCACTTAATAGGTTCCTAGCATGTTGTTGTGAAATAGGCATAAGTATTGCTCACTTAAAAGGGTCCTAGCATGTTGTTGTGAAATAGGCATAAGTATTGCTCACTTAAAAGGTTCCTAGCATGTTGTTGTGAAATAGGCATAAGTATTGCTCACTTAAAAGGTTCCTAGCATGTGGTTGTGAAATAGGCATAAGTATTGCTCA
>JAWQFJ010003147.1:0-7500 GCA_034096865.1 Theodoxus fluviatilis | reverse complement strand
AGTCAGGGGCTGTTTGAGTGCACACAATGCTTCCAACATGCAGTCAGGGGCTGTTTGAGTGCACACAATGCTTCCAACATGCAGTCAGGGGCTGTTTGAGTGCACACAATGCTTCCAACATGCAGTCAGGGGCTGTTTGAGTGCACACAATGCTTCCAACATGCAGTCAGGGGCTGTTTGAGTGCACACAATGCTTCCAACATGCAGTCAGGGGCTGTTTGAGTGCACACAATGCTTCCAACATGCAGTCAGGGGCTGTTTGAGTGCACACAATGCTTCCAACATGCAGTCAGGGGCTGTTTGAGTGCACACAATGCTTCCATTTCCCCCTCCCTCTTCAGGTGGACCCCTGACCTGTTGTACAGCTGTTCAGATGGTGATGGTGTTTAACTGCAGAATGTGTTCAGCTGTCAACTTACTAAGTGCAGGAAAGAGCTGCTCAGAGTAAAATATCACCTTTTTTGACTCACATGCGAAGCAAAAGTGAGTCTATGTACTCACCCGTGTCATCCGTCCGTCCGTCCGTCCGGGCGTAAAAACTTAAACGTTGGATTTTTCTCAGAGACTATTAAGTCTATCAACACCCAATTTGGCATGATGGTGTATGATGACAAGGCCTCAAAAAACATACATAGTGACTTGACCTTGCTTAGTGTATGATGTCATTGCTAGGTGTAGTTGATTGGCTTTGACCTTGAAGGTCACCTGAAGGTCAAGGTCATGCAAAGGTCAAGGTCAAGCATGTGAGTCGTATGGGCTTTGCCCTTCTTGTTTAAAAAATGTGTGTGTGTGCGTGTGTGCGCGCACATGCATGTGTGTGCATGCATGCATGGGTGTGTATGTGTTTTTCAATTATAGTTCATTCAAATGTAGTTGTGAGACCATTTTTTCAAAGAAGGAATTGCACAGAAAACTGGATGGGACGCTGCATGTTTTCAAAGAGGCTGAGACCTTGTTGCCTCTTGCAGAGGCTGCAGCCGCCGAGGCGCCTCACAGTGACAGCGGCAGCAACACAGCCACCCTGCACGAGGTGGCGGAGCTCCAGAAACGGCTCCAGAACTCTCTGAGACTGCAGGCAAGTGGACTGGCAGGCACCCTGGCACTTGTCATATCCTGCAATGGGCACTGAACCAAAGCAGAGAGTTAAAAATAGACCAGTTGTAGTGAGTTTTGCAGATCATATATCATGTCATGGTGGCACTTTGATTATGTATCTCTAGGATTTTTTACTCTCAAACCAAATATATTATTAATTCTTTTTTTGGGGGGGAAATAAAATTATTTCAGGGATGAATGAATACATTATCTTTGTAAATGATATTGAATAATAATGTGCAAGAAACATTCTAAAACATTTTCCATATATTTTACCAGCAGGGTAATTCCCAGTGTCTATTTTGAACTACCCTGTTAAGTTCAGTGCCCATTTCAGTACATGACAGCACTCACAAATATGGACAGAGGGACAGGGCAATGGGTAGAGAGACAGGGAGGACTTTTCGTCAGGAGAGGGACAGGGAGGCTGATGAAAAAACAAGGGGAGGAAGGGAGGAAAATGAAGTGAAAGGGGCCAGTGAAATAGGCTTGTGAAAAGATGCAGTGGGGATTGGGAGGGAGGGAGAGATGGACGGACAGACGGACAGACGGACGGACGGACGGACGGACGGACGGACGGACGGACGGACGGACGGACGGACGGACGGACAGACAGACAGACAGACAGACAGACAGACAGACAGACAGACAGACAGGAGGGAGGGAGGGAGGGAGGGAGGGAGGGAGGGAGGGAGGGAGGGAGGGAGGGAGGGAGGGAGGGAGGGAGGGACAGACAGAAGGGAGGAAGGGAGAGAATGAATATGAATGTATGTGTGCATTAATTGGGACATGATGTACCAAATGAGAGATGGGCACGTATGACAATCTGCAGGCAGGCAGGCAGGCAGGCAGGCAGGCAGGCAGGGAGAGAATGAATATGAATGTATGTGTGCATTAATTGGGACATGATGTACCAAATGAGAGATGGGCACGTATGACAATCTGCAGGCAGGCAGGCAGGCAGGCAGGCAGGCAGGCAGGCAGGCAGGCAGGCAGGCAGGCAGGCAGGCAGGCAGGGAGAGAATGAATATGAATGTATGTGTGCATTAATTGCGACATGATGTACCAAATGAGAGATGGGCACGTATGACAATCTGCAGGAAGGCAAGGAACCTAGAAACATACAGACCAGACTAAGCAAGGAGATGATGGGGGGAAAATCAGGTCAGTCTAAGACATGTGATGTTGCCTGTGCAGGGCCTGCCCATGCAGTCACCGACAAGGACTAGAGGTGGGGACCAGGGGAGAAACAGAGGGGGCACTCCGGATACAACTCCAGGTTGGTCTGCATTCCTCTACAAACACACGTGTACATGCACACACACACACACACACACACACACACACACACACGCACACACACACAAACACACACACACACACACACACATACACACACACACACACACACACGTTCATGCACATGCACACACATATGCGGACACACACACACACATGTGCACATGCACACGCACACTCATGCACACACATCGCATACATGCACACACACACACACACACACACATGCACACACACGCATATGCGCACACACAGACACACATACAAGCACATGCATGCACATGCTCACACACAGATGCACACACACACACACACACATGCAAATGCACCAACTCTCTCTGTCTCTGTCTCTGTCTCTGTCTCTGTCTCTCTCTCTCTCTCTCTCTCTCTCTCTCTCTCTCTCTCTCTCTCTCTCTCTCTCAGGCACACACACACACACACACACACAGACAAACACGCACACACACACACACACACACACATGCACCCTTTTTTTGTGTGTGTTTATTTTGTTGTTGAAAGTGATCATGATGTAATAACTGCAATGATGGCTGTGGTGGTGGTAGTGATGATGATGATATAGATGATGATGATATAGATAATGATGATATAGATAATGATGATATAGATGATGATGATATAGATGATGATGATATAGATGATGATGATATAGATGATAAGGATGAGGAGGAAGTAGCTGGCAACAATGACACAATGATAATGGCCTTGGTGATCATAGCAGTGGTGATGGTGATGATGACGGTGGTGGTGACAGCATTGATAATGATAAAAATGATTATGATAATGGTGTTAGATATTGTGATAATGATGATGTTGACAGTTATAACTACAGTGGTGGTAATTGATGGCAAGGAGGAGGACAGCAATGATGATTTTTAAAATGATGATGATGATGATGATGATGATGATGATGATGATGATGACATTTTAATGATGCTATTGTTGGCAACGATAATGACATTGTTGCTGCAGATGGTGATGCAAGCAAGAAGTCCTCCAGAAACCAAAGGAAACGCCGGCAGCAGAAAGATCGCGAGCAGCAGCGTCCAGAGAGCAGTAACCAGAAAGCAGGAGGCGACACCCCTTCCCAAGAAAAACCTCCACTTCCAGCCTCCGAATCGACCCCACGCGGTAGCAGTGCCACAGCTAATCCTGCAGGCAACAGGGGAGACAACCCACTTCCGCCTAGGGGAGACAATCCACGACTAGCAAGGGGAGATGACGCTCGCCCGCCCAGGGGAGATAACTCTCGAGGAGGCAGAGGTAGGCCTCGCAGCCCAAGAAAACCAGGTCCCAGCCCACGACAGGGAGACGGGGAGGGTCAGCAAGGTCGAGGGGAGGGTCAACAAGGTCGAGGGGAGGGTCAGCAAGGTCGAGGGGAGGGTCAACAAGGTCGAGGGGAGGGTCAGCAAGGTCGAAGGGAGGGTCAGCAAGGTCAAGAGGAGGGTCAGCAAGGTCGAGGGGAGGGTCAACAAGGTCGAGGGGAGGGTCAGCAAGGTCGAGGGGAGGGTCAACAAGGTCGAGGGGAGGGTCAGCAAGGTCGAAGGGAGGGTCAGCAAGGTCGAGGGGAGGGTCAGCAAGGTCGAAGGGAGGGTCAGCAAGGTCGAGGTGAGGGAAGAGGAGAAGGGGGGAGGGGAGGAAGAAGGGGAGGGAGAGGAAGGGGGGGTCAGGGTGGCAGTGGTGTGGGGGACAGGTCTAGCAAGCCTCCCCAAGCCACCACCACTAATGGGCCTCACAGCAGTGAGGGGGCCAACGTGGCTACACCTACTCCTTCCAGCTAGCCAGGGGCTTGCAGCTGCCTCCACATCTGTGAGAGTTATTTTCTGCTGCCTGACTCTAGCGCTGAGGGAGAAGGGCTGTAGGAAATGTGAGCTTGAAGTTACCAGAGTAAGTTCCTGGTCCTCTACCTACTTTCAGACTCTTTCTCTGTCTCTCTTGTCCACTTTCAAAGAGGTCTTGTCAGTTTCCAGTGAAGATACAATCAAGCTACTGAGAGAGTCTCTGTGGCAGAGGGTGTGGAGAATTGAAAGAGTGCACAGTCATGGAGAATTGATGGCTGAGGGTTTGCCCATGAGGACATCCACTTAATTCAGGTCAGCTGCACCAGAGGGTGCTGCCTGTAAGTTGTGAATCGTGGCTTTTCAGTAGAAAAGCAGTTTGTCCAGGGCTGGGGACCAAAGTCTCTTGTATTCTTGTTCCTCTTGTACATTTATTTCCCCCTTTTTGTACCCATACAACTATTGCAATGTTTACCGAAAAACAAACAGAAGTTTTATGTTGGAAGACGGAGCCACTGTAAATTGATCCATAATGAACATTTCATCAGATACCAATGCCTTGTTCCCTGATAGTATCTACCTTGAGAGTAACTTGCTTGTGGTGAGAGATGAAAGACGGAACACCTAGTCAAATGGCTTGCACACAGAATCGGTGTAGAGCCACTCCTATCATGGTTATCTGAGAGAGGATGATGATTGTACTTGCTACTTTTACCTTGGTGTGGAAGTACAGGAGATGTTGCCTTCTCATGAAATCTGCTATGTGATAATGAAGGAGTGTACTTGTATTGTTATTTCAATTTTGCCACATTATTTCAGTCTTGGGTCTTATGCATTGGATTATTCTCCTTGGTATGTCCAGATATATAGTCATCCTCAAAAAAAAGTTTGTTTCTTTTCCAGTATTTCCTTGTTTGTCACATTTTAACCTGTGGATAATGGATTTTTTGTTGGGTTGGTTTGTTTATTCATATATTTTTTTGTATTCTTACAGCAATGCTGTAAGTTTTGTGCCAACATTTGTTAATAGCTTTAGATGATACAAAGTTAGCTGAAATGACAATGCAAACATGTAGAGAAAGTTCTGAAACTCTCTCTCTCTCTCTCTCTCTCTCTCTCTCTCTCTCTCTCTCTCTCTCTCTCTCTCTCTCTCTCTCTCTCTCTCTCTCTCTCTCTCTCTCTCTCTCTCTCTCTCTCTCTCTCTCTGTCTCTCTCTCTCTCTCTCTCTCTTGATTAAGAAGTATTTGGTCTGTGGGGAAAACCTGTGGATTGAATGTGTAGACAGTGCTAGTATGACCAAAGATACATTAGTGGACTGCTTTATCAACCCTCTCTCTTGCTGCACCTTCCACAGAACTTTTCTTCTGTGACTACTACCATGACAAAAGTCGGAACTTTGAGAGCAGCTTGGGAGCATCTTTGTTGTATCTTTGATTTCTTTGGACAAGATATTCCCTGCATGCATTCTATGAGTGAAGAGAAAAGGCACTAGCAGGAGGAAATTATTAAGTTTTCAAATGTTGAATTGACGAGAAGCATGATAAATCTCATAATGAAAATAATACAGTTGACTGTCCCAGTGATACTTGAAATGCAATGAGTTTATTAGCTTCGCTGTATGGAAACTGTTTCTACAAATCAACTTTGTTGATAGTAATGAGGTTTGCAGTGACTGGTATTGTGTCATGTATTCCTTATAAATGGCTTCATACTTAACAGGTCAGTTATTGTATTAAAAAAAGTGTGTGAGAGAGAGAGAGAGAGAGAGATTTTGACCAGAGAACCATGCTGGAAACAATGATATTCAGTTTATCACTCAGAATATGTGATTATTGTTAATAAGAGTGGTGTATATTTTGCCAGAGAAACATCTTATTTTTGAAACCATTTCAGACTGACATAACAAATTTTACATTTCCATGGAATTTATGTACTTAGCAACTTAATTTTAAACATTGATAACGCCATTATCCTTAGGTTAACCAATGGAAGTGAGTTGAATTGATTACCCACTACTTATATTTCCGTGTCTCACCCCAGTTTTCTTGCATGTGTTATTTTCTTCAACTTCATAATTGGAAATAGCGAACTTCAGGTGGACTTTAATTATTGTATTGTATTGTATTGTAGTCCATTTTATTTGGAAGTGATTTGTCGTTATTATATTGCAGTTCATCATGTGTGGTTTTAGTACTGAAATGTTTCTTGGTTTGTTGCTGTAGGAAAGGATTAGTTGATTAATGTGTCATGTTGTGTTTTGATCTATATGGGTTTGGGTTGTATTTCCAACAGTTTTCAGTTAAAAACTACTTTTTTTTTTTAAAGAAAAAGAAAAATGTAAAAAAAAAGGAGGAAAAGATTGAAAATGGAGTAAAGCATGACATGGGCAGGAGAAAACATGGGAAAGGTTTACATTTATGTCGCAGTGTGTTGAGAAAGTTTAATGGTGCTTGAGAAATGACCGCCCTGCTGGGATTGATCAGAAAGCTCCTTTCATTGATGTCTTGATAATGCATGCAGTAGACAGTGCAGGCAGGCAGGCAGGCAGGCAGGCAGGCAGGCAGGCAGGCAGGGTGCAATGCTAACGCCACACCCATTGCAT
This sequence comes from Theodoxus fluviatilis, assembly GCA_034096865.1. NCBI lineage: Eukaryota > Metazoa > Mollusca > Gastropoda > Cycloneritida > Neritidae > Theodoxus > Theodoxus fluviatilis. Next base: position 705 of record JAWQFJ010003147.1, on the reverse strand, counting down.
TGCTTTGTTGTCTCGAGCTCCAGGGATGGCAGGACAATGGCGGAATGTTAACGTGCAGTCAACTTGTGACGGAGGTTTGAGCTCAAGCAGCCTCTGTTGGTGACGGGTACTTTTCAATTGACCACTTGAGAGATCGTGAAAAATGAAATTGCCTTTTGCTGAGAATGATTCACCTGATGGGTTTTTCCTCTCTTTCATTGTGTTATCTTTGAAGATAGAGACAGTGTATTGTGATTTCATTATTCATTTTAAAGCCCATCTTTTCATCATGGTTTATTATTTTCTTGTTGTTTTAGATCATTGTAGCAATAATTTTTCAAAGGCAAATGAGTAAATTGGCTGTTTCCAAACTAACCATTCAGCAACATTTGAATGGTGCAAAATGCAATGCCTTACAGGGGTAAGCATTTATTATTAGTTTTGTTTGTTCAAAATTTTAAAAAACTATAACCTACAAGGCCTTTATGTGTTATGCCCGCAAGTTGATTTTTTTGGATCAATTGTTCTTCTTTCCTTCCCGCACTTCACTGCAGCTGTCATGGTCTTCTTTATGTTCCCTTATCTTTCCCTTTCCCCTTCAGTGTTCAGAGGTCATTTTGAGTGGTGGAGTAGGGAAATGCATAATTAAGTCCTCCTTCCTGCTTATTGTGGAAGGACATAACACAGGAAGTGGTGACAAACTGAGAGAATCCCCCCCTCTCCCCT